>CAMAOD020000089.1:0-71992 GCA_945859595.2 Megachile willughbiella | reverse complement strand
CCTATTTTTATTGTGTAATAACTCTTATTTTTATCCTTATTTCTAACATTATTATCGTAATAACTCATATTTTTATCCTTATTACTATTATTATTATCGTAATAACTCTTATTTTTATCCTTATTTCTATTATTATTATCATTATAACTATTATTTTCAGCCTTATTCCTATTTTTATTGTGTAATAACTCTTATTTTTATCCTTATTACTATTATTATTATCGCAATAACTATTATTTTGAGCCTTATCACTATTATGATTATATAAATAACTCTTATTTTTATCCTTATTCCTATTTTTATTATGTAATATCTCTTATTTTCATCCTTATTTCTATTCTTATTATCGTAATAACTCTTATTTTTATCCTTATAACTATTATTATTATCGTAATAACTGTTATTCTTGTCCTTATTCCTATTTTATCATCATATTAACTCTTACTTTTATCCATATTACTATTCTTATTATCGTAATAACTCTTATTTTTGTTCTTATTACTATTATTATTATCGTAATAACTCTTATTTTTATCCTTATTTCTATTATTATTATCATTATAACTATTATTTTCAGCCTTATTCCTATTTTTATTATGTAATAACTCTTATTTTCATCCTTATTTCTATTCTTATTATCGTAATAACTCTTATTTTTATCCTTATTTCTATTATTATTATCATTATAACTATTACTTTCAGCCATATTCCTATTTTTATTATGTGATAACTCTTATTTTTATCCTTATTTCCGTTCTTATTATCGTAATAACTCTTATTTTTATCCTTATAACTATTATTATTATCGTAATAACTCTTATTCTTGTCCATATTCCTATTTTATCATCATATTAACTCTTACTTTTATCCATATTACTATTATTATTATCGTAATAACTCTTATTTTTATCCTTATTACTATTATTATTATCGTAATAACTCTTATTTTTGTTCTTATTACTATTATTATTATCGTAATAACTCTTATTTTTATCCTTATTTCTATTATTATTATCATTATAACTATTATTTTCAGCCTTATTCCTATTTTTATTGTGTAATAACTCTTATTTTTATCCTTATTTCTAACATTATTATCGTAATTACTCTTATTTTTATCCTTATTACTATTATTATTATCGTAATAACTCTTATTTTTATCCTTATTTCTATTATTATCATCATTATAACTATTATTTCCAGCCTTATTCCTATTTTTATTGTGTAATAACTCTTATTTTTATCCTTATTTCTAACATTATTATCGTAATAACTCTTATTTTTATCCTTATTACTATTATTATTATCGTAATAACTCTTATTTTTATCCTTATTTCTATTATTATTATCATTATAACTATTATTTTCAGCCTTATTCCTATTTTTATTGTGTAATAACTCTTATTTTTATCCTTATTACTATTATTATTATCGCAATAACTATTATTTTGAGCCTTATCACTATTATGATTATATAAATAACTCTTATTTTTATCCTTATTCCTATTTTTATTATCGTATTAACTCTTACTTTTATCCTTCTTACTATTATTATTATCGTAATACCTCTTGTTTTTATCCTTATTTCTATTATGATTATCATTTTAACTATTATTTTCAGCCTTATTCCTATTTTTATTATGTAATAACTCTTATTTTCATCCTTATTACTATTATTATTATCGTAATAACTGTTATTTTTGTCCTTATTACTATTATTATTATCGTAATAACTCTTATTTTTATCCTTATAACTATTATTATTACCGTAATAACTCTTATTTTTATCCTTATTACTATTATTACTATCGTAATAACTCTTATTTTTATCTTTATTTCTATTATTATTATCATAATAACTATTATTTTCAGCCTTATTCCTATTTTTATTGTGTAATAACTCTTGTTTTTATCCTTATTACTATTATTATTATCGCAATAACTATTATTTTGAGCCTTATCACTATTATGATTATATAAATAACTCTTATTTTTATCCTTATTCCTATTTTTATTATCGTATTAACTCTTACTTTTATCCTTCTTACTATTATTATTATCGTAATACCTCTTATTTTTATCCTTATTTCTATTATTATTATCATTATAACTATTATTTTCAGCCTTATTCCTATTTTTATTATGTAATAACTCTTATTTTTATCCTTATTCCTATTTTTATTATCGTATTAACTCTTACTTTTATCCTTCTTACTATTATTATTATCGTAATACCTCTTATTTTTATCCTTATTTCTATTATTATTATCATTATAACTATTATTTTCAGCCTTATTCCTATTTTTATTATGTAATAACTCTTATTTTGATCCTTATTACTATTATTATTATCGTAATAACTGTTATTTTTTTCCTTATTACTATTATTATTATCGTAATAACTCTTATTTTTATCCTTATAACTATTATTATTATCGTAACAACTGTTATTCTTGTCCTTATTCCTATTTTATCATCATATTAACTCTTACTTTCATCCATATTACTATTCTTATTATCGTAATAACTCTTATTTTTATCCTTATAACTATTATTATTATCGTAATAACCCTTATTTTTGTCCTTATTCCTATTTTATCATCGTATTAACTCCTACTTTTATCCTTATTACTATTATTATTATCGTAATACCTCTTATTTTTATTCTTATTTCTATTCTTATTATCATTATAACTATTATTTTCAGCCTTATTCCTATTTTTATTATGTAATAACTCTTATTTTCATCCTTATTTCTATTCTTATTATCGTAATAACTCTTATTTTTATCCTTATAACTATTATTATTATCGTAATAACTGTTATTCTTGTCCTTATTCCTATATTATCATCATATTAACTCTTACTTTTATCCATATTGCTATTCTTATTATCGTAATAACTCTTATTTTTGTTCTTATTACTATTATTATTATCGTAATAACTCTTATTTTTATCCTTATTTCTATTCTTATTATCGTATTAACTCTTATTTTTATCCTTATTTCTATTATTATTATCATTATAACTATTACTTTCAGCCATATTCCTATTTTTATTATGTGATAACTCTTATTTTTATCCTTATTTCTATTCTTATTATCGTAATAACTCTTATTTTTATCCTTATAACTATTATTATTATCGTAATAACTCTTATTTTTATCCTTATTACTATTATTACTATCGTAATAACTCTTATTTTTATCCTTATTTCAATTATTATTATCATAATAACTATTATTTTTATCCTTATAACTATTATTATTATCGTAATAACTCTTATTCTTGTCCTTATTCCTATTTTATCATCATATTAACTCTTACTTTTATCCATATTACTATTATTATTATCGTAATAACTCTTATTTTTATCCTTATTACTATTATTATTATCGTAATAACTCTTATTTTTATCCTTATTTCTATTATTATTATCATTATAACTATTATTTTCAGCCTTATTCCTATTTATATTGTGTAATAACTCTTATTTTTATCCTTATTTCTATTCTTATTATCGTAATAACTCTTATTTTTATCCTTATAACTATTATTATTATCGTAACAACTGTTATTCTTGTCCTTATTCCTATTTTATCATCATATTAACTCTTACTTTCATCCATATTACTATTCTTATTATCGTAATAACTCTTATTTTTATCCTTATAACTATTATTATTATCGTAATAACCCTTATTTTTGTCCTTATTCCTATTTTATCATCGTATTAACTCCTACTTTTATCCTTATTACTATTATTATTATCGTAATACCTCTTATTTTTATTCTTATTTCTATTCTTATTATCATTATAACTATTATTTTCAGCCTTATTCCTATTTTTATTATGTAATAACTCTTATTTTCATCCTTATTTCTATTCTTATTATCGTAATAACTCTTATTTTTATCCTTATAACTATTATTATTATCGTAATAACTGTTATTCTTGTCCTTATTCCTATATTATCATCATATTAACTCTTACTTTTATCCATATTGCTATTCTTATTATCGTAATAACTCTTATTTTTGTTCTTATTACTATTATTATTATCGTAATAACTCTTATTTTTATCCTTATTTCTATTCTTATTATCGTAATAACTCTTATTTTTATCCTTATTTCTATTATTATTATCATTATAACTATTACTTTCAGCCATATTCCTATTTTTATTATGTGATAACTCTTATTTTTATCCTTATTTCTATTCTTATTATCGTAATAACTCTTATTTTTATCCTTATAACTATTATTATTATCGTAATAACTCTTATTCTTGTCCTTATTCCTATTTTATCATCATATTAACTCTTACTTTTATCCATATTACTATTATTATTATCGTAATAACTCTTATTTTTATCCTTATTTCTATTATTATTATCATTATAACTATTATTTTCAGCCTTATTCCTATTTTTATTGTGTAATAACTCTTATTTTTATCCTTATTTCTAACATTATTATCGTAATAACTCTTATTTTATCCTTATTACTATTATTATTATCGTAATAACTCTTATTTTTATCCTTATTTCTATTATTATTATCATTATAACTATTATTTCCAGCCTTATTCCTATTTTTATTGTGTAATAACTTTTATTTTTATCCTTATTTCTATTCTTATTATCGTAATAACTCTTATTTTTATCCTTATTTCTATTCTTATTATCGTAATAACTCTTATTTTTATCCTTATAACTATTATTATTATCGTAATAACTCTTATTCTTGTCCTTATTCCTATTTTATCATCATATTAACTCTTACTTTTATCCATATTACTATTATTATTATCGTAATAACTCTTATTTTTGTTCTTATTACTATTATTATTATCGTAATAACTCTTATTCTTGTCCTTATTCCTATTTTATCATCATATTAACTCTTACTTTTATCCATATTACTATTCTTATTATCGTAATAACTCTTATTTTTGTTCTTATTACTATTATTATTATCGTAATAACTCTTATTTTTATCCTTATTTCTATTATTATTATCATTATAACTATTATTTTCAGCCTTATTCCAATTTTTATTATGTAATAACTCTTATTTTCATCCTTATTTCTATTCTTATTATCGTAATAACTCTTATTTTTATCCTTATTTCTATTATTATTGTCATTATAACTATTACTTTCAGCCATATTCCTATTTTTATTATGTGATAACTCTTATTTTTATCCTTATTTCTATTCTTATTATCGTAATAACTCTTATTTTTATCCTTATAACTATTATTATTATCGTAATAACTCTTATTCTTGTCCTTATTCCTATTTTATCATCATATTAACTCTTACTTTTATCCATATTACTATTATTATTATCGTAATAACTCTTATTTTTGTTCTTATTACTATTATTATTATCGTAATAACTCTTATTCTTGTCCTTATTCCTATTTTATCATCATATTAACTCTTACTTTTATCCATATTACTATTCTTATTATCGTAATAACTCTTATTTTTATCCTTATAACTATTATTATTATCGTAATAACCCTTATTTTTGTCCTTATTCCTATTTTATCATCGTATTAACTCCTACTTTTATCCTTATTACTATTATTATTATCGTAATACCTCTTATTTTTATCCTTATTTCTATTATTATTATCATTATAACTATTATTTTCAGCCTTATTCCTATTTTTATTATGTAATAACTCTTATTTTCATCCTTATTACTATTATTATTATCGTAATAACTCTTATTTTTGTCCTTATTACTATTATTATTATCGTAATAACTCTTATTTTTATCCTTATTTCTATTATTATTATCATTATAACTATTATTTTCAGCCATATTCCTATTTTTATTATGTAATAACTCTTATTTTTGTCCTTATTACTATTATTATTATCGTAATAACTCTTATTTTTATCCTTATAACTATTATTATTATCGTAATAACTCTTATTTTTATCCTTATAACTATTATTATTATCGTAATAACTCTTATTCTTATCCCTATTCCTATTTTATCATCATATTAACTCTTACTTTTATCCATATTACTATTATTATTATCGTAATAACTCTTATTTTTATCCTTATTACTATTATTATTATCGTAATAACTCTTATTTTTATCCTTATTACTATTATTATTATCGTAATAACTCTTATTTTTATCCTTATTTCTATTATTATTATCATTATAACTATTATTTTCAGCCTTATTCCTATTTTTATTATGTAATAACTCTTATTTTCATCCTTATTACTATTATTATTATCGTAATAACTGTTATTTTTGTCCTTATTACTATTATTATTATCGTAATAACTCTTATTTTTATCCTTATAACTATTATTATTATCGTAATAACTCTTATTTTTATCCTTATTACTATTATTACTATCGTAATAACTCTTATTTTTATCCTTATTTCAATTATTATTATCATAATAACTATTATTTTTATCCTTATAACTATTATTATTATCGTAATAACTCTTATTCTTGTCCTTATTCCTATTTTATCATCATATTAACTCTTACTTTTATCCATATTACTATTATTATTATCGTAATAACTCTTATTTTTATCCTTATTACTATTATTATTATCGTAATAACTCTTATTTTTATCCTTATTTCTATTATTATTATCATTATAACTATTATTTTCAGCCTTATTCCTATTTGTATTGTGTAATAACTCTTATTTTTATCCTTATTTCTATTCTTATTATCGTAATAACTCTTATTTTTATCCTTATAACTATTATTATTATCGTAATAACTGTTATTCTTGTCCTTATTCCTATTTTATCATCATATTAACTCTTACTTTTATCCATATTACTATTCTTATTATCGTAATAACTCTTATTTTTATCCTTATAACTATTATTATTATCGTAATAACCCTTATTTTTGTCCTTATTCCTATTTTATCATCGTATTAACTCCTACTTTTATCCTTATTACTATTATTATTATCGTAATACCTCTTATTTTTATCCTTATTTCTATTATTATTATCATTATAACTATTATTTTCAGCCTTATTCCTATTTTTATTATGTAATAACTCTTATTTTCATCCTTATTTCTATTCTTATTATCGTAATAACTCTTATTTTTATCCTTATAACTATTATTATTATCGTAATAACTGTTATTCTTGTCCTTATTCCTATTTTATCATCATATTAACTCTTACTTTTATCCATATTACTATTCTTATTATCGTAATAACTCTTATTTTTGTTCTTATTACTATTATTATTATCGTAATAACTCTTATTTTTATCCTTATTTCTATTATTATTATCATTATAACTATTATTTTCAGCCTTATTCCTATTTTTATTATGTAATAACTCTTATTTTCATCCTTATTTCTATTCTTATTATCGTAATAACTCTTATTTTTATCCTTATTTCTATTATTATTATCATTATAACTATTACTTTCAGCCATATTCCTATTTTTATTATGTGATAACTCTTATTTTTATCCTTATTTCTATTCTTATTATCGTAATAACTCTTATTTTTATCCTTATAACTATTATTATTATCGTAATAACTCTTATTCTTGTCCTTATTCCTATTTTATCATCATATTAACTCTTACTTTTATCCATATTACTATTATTATTATCGTAATAACTCTTATTTTTATCCTTATTACTATTATTATTATCGTAATAACTCTTAGTTTTGTTCTTATTACTATTATTATTATCGTAATAACTCTTATTTTTATCCTTATTTCTATTATTATTATCATTATAACTATTATTTTCAGCCTTATTCCTAATTTTATTGTGTAATAACTCTTATTTTTATCCATATTACTATTATTATTATCGTAATAACTCTTATTTTTATCCTTATAACTATTATTATTATCGTAATAACCCTTATTTTTGTCCTTATTCCTCTTTTATCATCGTATTAACTCTAACTTTTATCCTTATTACTATTATTATTATCGTAATAACTCTTATTTTTATCCTTATTTCTATTATTATTATCATTATAACTATTACTTTCAGCCATATTCCTATTTTTATTATTTGATAACTCTTATTTTTATCCTTATTTCTATTATTATTATCATTATAACTATTACTTTCAGCCATATTCCTATTTTTATTATGTGATAACTCTTATTTTTATCCTTATTTCTATTCTATTATCGTAACAACTCTAATTTTTATCCTTATAACTATTATTATTATCGTAATAACTGTTATTCTTGTTCTTATTCCTATTTTATCATCATATTAACTCTTACTTTTATCCATATTACTATTCTTATTATCGTAATAACTCTTATTTTTATCCTTATAACTATTATTATTTTCGTAATAACTCTTATCTTTGTCCTTATTCCTATTTTATCATCATATTAACTCTTACTTTTATCCTTATAACTATTATTATTATCGTAATAACTCTTATTTTTGTCCTTATTACTATTATTATTATCGTAATAACTCTTATTTTGATCCTTATTTCTATTATTATTATCGTAATAACTCTTATTTTTATCCTTATAACTATTATTATTATCGTAATAACTCTTATTTTTATCCTTATTACTATTATTATTATCGTAATAACTCTTACTTTTATCCTTATTACTATAATTATTATCCTAATAACTCTTATTTTTATCCTTATTACTATTATTATTATCATTATAACTATTATTTTCAGCCTTATTCCTATTTTAATTATGTAAGAACTATAATTTTTATCCTTATGACTATTATTATTATCGTAATAACTCTTATTTTTATCCTTATTACTATTATTATTATCGTAATAACTCTTATTTTTATCCTTATTTCTATTATTATTATCGTAATAACTCTTGTTTTTATCCTTATTACTATTATTATTATCGTAATAGCTCTTATTTTTATCCTTATAACTATTATTATTATCGTAATATCTCTTATTTTTGTCCTTATTCCTATTTTATCATCATATTAACTCTTACTTTTATCCTTATTACTATTATTATTATCGTAATAACTCTTATTTTTGTCCTTATTACTATTATTATTATCATTATAACTATTATTTTCAGTCTTATTCCTATTTTAATTATGTAAGAACTCTTATTTTTATCCTTATTACTATTCTTATTATCGTAATAACTAGTATTTTCAGCCTTATCACTATTATTATTATATAAATAACTCTTATTTTCATCCTTATTACTATTCTTATTATCGTAATAACTCTTATTTTTATCCTTATTACTATTATTATTATCGTAATAACTCTTATTGTTATCCTTAGAACTATTATTATTATCGTAATAACTCTTATCTTTGTCCTTATTCCTATTTTATCATCATATTAACTCTTACTTTTATCCTTATTACTATTATTATTATCGTAATAACGCTTATTTTTATCCTTATTTCTATTATTATTATCTTAATAACTCTTACTTTTATCCTTATAACTATTATTATTATCGTAATAGCTCTTATTTTTGTCCTTATTACTATTATTATTATCGTAATAACTATTATTTTCAGCCTTATCACTATTATTATTATATAAATAACTCTTATTTTTATCCTTATTCCTATTTTTATTATCGTAATAACTCTTACTTTTATCCTTATAACTATTATTATTATAGTAATAACTCTTATTTTTAATCTTATTACTATTATTATTATCGTAATAACTCTTATTTTTATCCTTGATGCTATTATTATCATCGTAATAACACTCATTTTTATCCTTATTTCTATTATTTTTATCATTATAACTATTATTTTCAGCCTTATTCCTATTCTTATCGTGTAATAACTATTTTTTTTTATCCCTATTACTATTATTATTATCGTAATAACTATTATTTTCAGCTTTATCACTATTATTATTATATGAATAACTCTTATTTTTATCCTTATTACTATTATTATGGTCGTAAAAACTCTTATTTTTATCCTTATTTCTATTATGATTATCATTATAACTATTACTTTCAGCCATATTCCTATTTTTATTATGTAATAACTCTTATTTTTGTCCTAATTTCTATTATTATTATCGTAATAACTCTTATTTTTATCCTTATAACTATTATTATTATCGTAATATCTCTTATTTTTGTCCTTATTCCTATTTTATCATCATATTAACTCTTACTTTTATCCTTATTACTATTATTATTATCGTAATAACTCTTATTTTTGTCCTTATTACTATTATTATTATCATTATAACTATTATTTTCAGTCTTATTCCTATTTTAATTATGTAAGAACTCTTATTTTTATCCTTATTACTATTCTTATTATCGTAATAACTCTTATTTTTATCCTTATTTCTATTATTATTATCATTATAACTATTACTTTCAGCCATATTCCTATTTATATTATTTAATTACTCTTATTTTTATCCTAATTTCTATTATTATTATCGTAATAACTCTTATTTTTACCCTAATAACTATTACTATTATCGTAATAACTCTTATTTTTATCCTTATTTCTATTATTATTATCGTAATAACTATTATTTTCAGCCTTATCACTATTATTATTATATGAATAACTCTTATTTTTATCCTTATTACTATTATTATTATCATTATAACTATTACTTTCAGCCATATTCCTATTTTTATTATGTAATAACTCTTATTTTTATCCTGATTTCTATTATTATTATCGTAATAACTCTTATTGTTATCCTTATTCCTATTTTTATTATCGTAATAACTCTTATTTTTGTCCTTATTCCTCTTTTATCATCGTATTAACTCTAACTTTTATCCTTATTACTATTATTATTATCGTAATAACTCTTATTCTTGTCCTTATTCCTATTTTATCATCATATTAACTCTTACTTTTATCCATATTACTATTATTATTATCGTAATAACTCTTATTTTTATCCTTATTACTATTATTATTATCGTAATAACTCTTATTTTTATCCTTATTTCTATTATTATTATCATTATAACTATTATTTTCAGCCTTATTCCTATTCTTATCGTGTAATAACTATTTTTTTTGTCCCTATTACTATTATTATTATCGTAATAACTATTATTTTCAGCTTTATCACTATTATTATTATATGAATAACTCTTATTTTTATCCTTATTACTATTATTATTGTCGTAAAAACTCTTATTTTTATCCTTATTTCTATTATGATTGTCATTATAAGTATTACTTTCAGCCATATTCCTATTTTTATTATGTAATAACTCTTATTTTTGTCCTAATTTCTATTATTATTATCGTAATAACTCTTATTTTTATCCTTATAACTATTATTATTATCGTAATATCTCTTATTTTTGTCCTTATTCCTATTTTATCATCATATAAACTCTTACTTTTATCCTTATTACTATTATTATTATCGTAATAACTCTTATTTTTGTCCTTATTACTATTATTATTATCATTATAACTATTATTTTCAGTCTTATTCCTATTTTAATTATGTAAGAACTCTTATTTTTATCCTTATTACTATTCTTATTATCGTAATAACTAGTATTTTCAGCACTATCACTATTATTATTATATAAATAACGCTTATTTTTGTCCTTATTACTATTCTTATTATCGTAATAACTCTTATTTTTATCCTTATTACTATTATTATTATCGTAATAACTCTTATTGTTATCCTTATAACTATTATTATTATCGTAATAACTCTTATCTTTGTCCTTATTCCTATTTTATCACCATATTAACTCTTCTTTTATCCTTATAACTATTATTATTATCGTAATAACTCTTATTTTTGTCCTTATTCCTATTTTATCATCATATTAACTCTTACTTTTATCCTTATTACTATTATTATTATCGTAATAACTCTTATTTTTATCCTGATTTCTATTATTATTATCGTAATAACTATTATTTTTATCCTTATAACTATTATTATTATCGTAATAACTCTTATTTTTATCCTTATTACTATTATTATTGTCATTATAACTATTATTTTCAGTCTTATTCCTATTTTAATTATTTAAGAACTCTTATTTTTATCCTTATTACTATTCTTATTATCGTAATAACTCTTATTTTTATCCTTATTTCTATTATTATTATCATTATAACTATTACTTTCAGCCATATTCCTATTTATATTATTTAATTACTCTTATTTTTATCCTAATTTCTATTATTATTATCGTAATAACTCTTATTTTTACCCTAATAACTATTACTATTATCGTAATAACTCTTATTTTTATCCTTATTTCTATTATTATAATCGTAATAACTACTATTTTCAGCCTTATCACTATTATTATTATATGAATAACTCTTATTTTTATCCTTATTACTATTATTATTATCATTATAACTATTACTTTCAGCCATATTCCTATTTTTATTATGTAATAACTCTTATTTTTATCCTGATTTCTATTATTATTATCGTAATAACTCTTATTGTTATCCTTATTCCTATTTTTATTATCGTAATAACTCTTATTTTTGTCCTTATTCCTCTTTTATCATCGTATTGACTCTAACTTTTATCCTTATAACTATTATTATTATCGTAATATCTCTTATTTTTGTCCTTATTCCTACTTTATCATCATATTAACTCTTACTTTTATCCTTATTACTATTATTATTATCGTAATAACTCTTATTTTTGTCCGTATTACTATTATTATTATCATTATAACTATTATTTTCAGTCTTATTCCTATTTTAATTATGTAAGAACTCTTATTTTTATCCTTATTACTATTCTTATTATCGTAATAACTAGTATTTTCAGCACTATCACTATTATTATTATATAAATAACGCTTATTTTTGTCCTTATTACTATTCTTATTATCGTAATAACTCTTATTTTTATCCTTATTACTATTATTATTATCGTAATAACTCTTATTGTTATCCTTATAACTATTATTATTATCGTAATAACTCTTATCTTTGTCCTTATTCCTATTTTATCATCATATTAACTCTTACTTTTATCCTTATTACTATTATTATTATCGTAATAACGCTTATTTTTATCCTTATTTCTATTATTATTATCTTAATAACTCTTACTTTTATCCTTATAACTATTATTATTATCGTAATAACTCTTATTTTTGTCCTTATTACTATTATTATTATCGTAATAACTCTTATTTTGATCCTTATTTCTATTATTATTATCGTAATAACTCTTATTTTTATGCTTATTTCTATTATTATTATCATTATAACTATTACTTTCAGCCGTATTCCTATTTTTATTATGTAATAACTCTTATTTTTATCCTGATTTCTATTATTATTATCGTAATAATTCTTATTGTTATCCTTATAACTATTATTATTATCGTAATAACTCTTATCTTTGTCCTTATTCCTATTTTATCACCATATTAACTCTTCTTTTATCCTTATAACTATTATTATTATCGTAATAACTCTTATTTTTGTCCTTATTCCTATTTTATCATCATATTAACTCTTACTTTTATCCTTATTACTATTATTATTATCGTAATAACTCTTATTTTTATCCTTATTTCTATTATTATTATCGTAATAACTATTATTTTTATCCTTATAACTATTATTATTATCGTAATAACTCCTATTTTTATCCTTATTACTATTATTATTATCATTATAACTATTATTTTCAGTCTTATTCCTATTTTAATTATGTAAGAACTCTTATTTTTATCCTTATTACTATTCTTATTATCGTAATAACTCTTATTTTTATCCTTATTTCTATTATTATTATCATTATAACTATTACTTTCAGCCATATTCCTATTTATATTATTTAATTACTCTTATTTTTATCCTAATTTCTATTATTATTATCGTTATAACTCTTATTTTTACCCTAATAACTATTACTATTATCGTAATAACTCTTATTTTTATCCTTATTTCTATTATTATAATCGTAATAACTACTATTTTCAGCCTTATCACTATTATTATTATATGAATAACTCTTATTTTTATCCTTATTACTATTATTATTATCATTATAACTATTACTTTCAGCCATATTCCTATTTTTATTATGTAATAACTCTTATTTTTATCCTGATTTCTATTATTATTATCGTAATAACTCTTATTGTTATCCTTATTCCTATTTTTATTATCGTAATAACTCTTATTTTTGTCCTTATTCCTCTTTTATCATCGTATTAACTCTAACTTTTATCCTTATAACTATTATTATTATCGTAATATCTCTTATTTTTGTCCTTATTCCTACTTTATCATCATATTAACTCTTACTTTTATCCTTATTACTATTATTATTATCGTAATAACTCTTATTTTTGTCCTTATTACTATTATTATTATCATTATAACTATTATTATCAGTCTTATTCCTATTTTAATTATGTAAGAACTCTTATTTTTATCCTTATTACTATTCTTATTATCGTAATAACTAGTATTTTCGGCACTATCACTATTATTATTATATAAATAACGCTTATTTTTGTCCTTATTACTATTCTTATTATCGTAATAACTCTTAATTTTATCCTTATTACTATTATTATTATCGTAATAACTCTTATTGTTATCCTTATAACTATTATTATTATCGTAATAACTCTTATCTTTGTCCTTATTCCTATTTTATCATCATATTAACTCTTACTTTTATCCTTATTACTATTATTATTATCGTAATAACGCTTATTTTTATCCTTATTTCTATTATTATTATCTTAATAACTCTTACTTTTATCCTTATAACTATTATTATTATCGTAATAACTCTTATTTTTGTCCTTATTACTATTATTATTATCGTAATAACTCTTATTTTGATCCTTATTTCTATTATTATTATCGTAATAACTCTTATTTTTATGCTTATTTCTATTATTATTATCATTATAACTATTACTTTCAGCCGTATTCCTATTTTTATTATGTAATAACTCTTATTTTTATCCTGATTTCTATTATTATTATCGTAATAATTCTTATTGTTATCCTTATAACTATTATTATTATCGTAATAACTCTTATCTTTGTCCTTATTCCTATTTTATCACCATATTAACTCTTCTTTTATCCTTATAACTATTATTATTATCGTAATAACTCTTATTTTTGTCCTTATTCCTATTTTATCATCATATTAACTCTTACTTTTATCCTTATTACTATTATTATTATCGTAATAACTCTTATTTTTATCCTTATTTCTATTATTATTATCGTAATAACTATTATTTTTATCCTTATAACTATTATTATTATCGTAATAACTCTTATTTTTATCCTTATTACTATTATTATTATCATTATAACTATTATTTTCAGTCTTATTCCTATTTTAATTATGTAAGAACTCTTATTTTTATCCTTATTACTATTCTTATTATCGTAATAACTCTTATTTTTATCCTTATTTCTATTATTATTATCATTATAACTATTACTTTCAGCCATATTCCTATTTATATTATTTAATTACTCTTATTTTTATCCTAATTTCTATTATTATTATCGTAATAACTCTTATTTTTGTCCTTATTACTATTATTATTATCGTAATAACTCTTATTTTTATCCTTATTTCTATTATTATTATCATTATAACTATTATTTTCAGCCTTATTCCTATTTTTATTGTGTAATAACTCTTATTTTCATCCTTATTACTATTATTATTATCGTAATAACTCTTATTTTTGTCCTTATTTCTATTATTATTATCATTATAACTATTACTTTCAGCCATATTCCTATTTTTATTATGTGATAACTCTTATTTTTATCCTTATTTCTATTCTTATTATCGTAATAACTCTTATTTTTATCCTTATTTCTATTATTATTATCATTATAACTATTATTTTCAGCCTTATTCCTATTTTTATTGTGTAATAACTCTTGTTTTTATCCTTATTACTATTATTATTATCGCAATAACTATTATTTTGAGCCTTATCACTATTATGATTATATAAATAACTCTTATTTTTATCCTTATTCCTATTTTTATTATCGTATTAACTCTTACTTTTATCCTTCTTACTATTATTATTATCGTAATACCTCTTATTTTTATCCTTATTTCTATTATTATTATCATTATAACTATTATTTTCAGCCTTATTCCTATTTTTATTGTGTAATAACTCTTATTTTCATCCTTATTACTATTATTATTATCGTAATAACTCTTATTTTTGTCCTTATTACTATTATTATTATCGTAATAACTCTTATTTTTATCCTTATTTCTATTATTATTATCATTATAACTATTATTTTCAGCCTTATTCCTATTTTTATTGTGTAATAACTCTTGTTTTTATCCTTATTACTATTATTATTATCGCAATAACTATTATTTTGAGCCTTATCACTATTATGATTATATAAATAACTCTTATTTTTATCCTTATTCCTATTTTTATTATCGTATTAACTCTTACTTTTATCCTTCTTACTATTATTATTATCGTAATACCTCTTATTTTTATCCTTATTTCTATTATTATTATCATTATAACTATTATTTTCAGCCTTATTCCTATTTTTATTATGTAATAACTCTTATCTTCATCCTTATTACTATTATTATTATCGTAATAACTGTTATTTTTGTCCTTATTACTATTATTATTATCGTAATAACTCTTATTTTTATCCTTATAACTATTATTATTATCGTAATAACTCTTATTTTTATCCTTATTCCTATTTTATCATCGTATTAACTCCTACTTTTATCCTTATTACTATTATTATTATCGTAATACCTCTTATTTTTATCCTTATTTCTATTATTATTATCATTATAACTATTATTTTCAGCCTTATTCCTATTTTTATTATGTAATAACTCTTATTTTCATCCTTATTACTATTATTATTATCGTAATAACTCTTATTTTTGTCCTTATTACTATTATTATTATCGTAATAACTCTTATTTTTATCCTTATTTCTATTATTATTATCATTATAACTATTATTTTCAGCCATATTCCTATTTTTATTATGTAATAACTCTTATTTTCATCCTTATTACTATTATTATTATCGTAATAACTGTTATTTTTGTCCTTATTACTATTATTATTATCGTAATAACTCTTATTTTTATCCTTATAACTATTATTATTATCGTAATAACCCTTATTTTTGTCCTTATTCCTATTTTATCATCGTATTAACTCCTACTTTTATCCTTATTACTATTATTATTATCGTAATACCTCTTATTTTTATCCTTATTTCTATTATTATTATCATTATAACTATTATTTTCAGCCTTATTCCTATTTTTATTATGTAATAACTCTTATTTTCATCCTTATTACTATTATTATTATCGTAATAACTCTTATTTTTGTCCTTATTACTATTATTATTATCGTAATAACTCTTATTTTTATCCTTATTTCTATTATTATTATCATTATAACTATTATTTTCAGCCATATTCCTATTTTTATTATGTAATAACACTTATTTTTATCCTTATTTCTATTCTTATTATCGTAATAACTCTTATTTTTATCCTTATAACTATTATTATTATCGTAATAACTCTTATTCTTGTCCTTATTCCTATTTTATCATCATACTAACTCTTACTTTTATCCATATTACTATTATTATTATCGTAATAACTCTTATTTTTATCCTTATTGCTATTATTATTATCGTAATAACTCTTATTTTTTATCCTTATTACTATTATTATTATCGTAATAACTCTTATTTTTATCCTTATTTCTATTATTATTATCATTATAACTATTATTTTCAGCCTTATTCCTATTTTTATTATGTAATAACTCTTATTTTCATCCTTATTACTATTATTATTATCGTAATAACTGTTATTTTTGTCCTTATTACTATTATTATTATCGTAATAACTCTTATTTTTATCCTTATAACTATTATTATTATCGTAATAACTCTTATTTTTATCCTTATTACTATTATTACTATCGTAATAACTCTTATTTTTATCCTTATTTCAATTATTATTATCATAATAACTATTATTTTTATCCTTATAACTATTATTATTATCGTAATAACTCTTATTCTTGTCCTTATTCCTATTTTATCATCATATTAACTCTTACTTTTATCCATATTACTATTATTATTATCGTAATAACTCTTATTTTTATCCTTATTACTATTATTATTATCGTAATAACTCTTATTTTTATCCTTATTTCTATTATTATTATCATTATAACTATTATTTTCAGCCTTATTCCTATTTGTATTGTGTAATAACTCTTATTTTTATCCTTATTTCTATTCTTATTATCGTAATAACTCTTATTTTTATCCTTATAACTATTATTATTATCGTAATAACTGTTATTCTTGTCCTTATTCCTATTTTATCATCATATTAACTCTTACTTTTATCCATATTACTATTCTTATTATCGTAATAACTCTTATTTTTATCCTTATAACTATTATTATTATCGTAATAACCCTTATTTTTGTCCTTATTCCTATTTTATCATCGTATTAACTCCTACTTTTATCCTTATTACTATTATTATTATCGTAATAACTCTTATTTTTATCCTTATTTCTATTATTATTATCATTATAACTATTATTTTCAGCCTTATTCCTATTTTTATTATGTAATAACTCTTATTTTCATCCTTATTTCTATTCTTATTATCGTAATAACTCTTATTTTTATCCTTATAACTATTATTATTATCGTAATAACTGTTATTCTTGTCCTTATTCCTATTTTATCATCATTATTAACTCTTACTTTTATCCATATTACTATTCTTATTATCGTAATAACTCTTATTTTTGTTCTTATTACTATTATTATTATCGTAATAACTCTTATTTTTATCCTTATTTCTATTATTATTATCATTATAACTATTATTTTCAGCCTTATTCCTATTTTTATTATGTAATAACTCTTATTTTCATCCTTATTTCTATTGTTATTATCGTAATAACTCTTATTTTTATCCTTATTTCTATTATTATTATCATTATAACTATTACTTTCAGCCATATTCCTATTTTTATTATGTGATAACTCTTATTTTTATCCTTATTTCTATTCTTATTATCGTAATAACTCTTATTTTTATCCTTATAACTATTATTATTATCGTAATAACTCTTATTCTTGTCCTTATTCCTATTTTATCATCATATTAACTCTTACTTTTATCCTTATTACTATTATTATTATCGTAATAACTCTTATTTTTATCCTTATTTCTATTATTATTATCATTATAACTATTATTTTCAGCCTTATTCCTATTTGTATTGTGTAATAACTCTTATTTTTATCCTTATTTCTATTCTTATTATCGTAATAACTCTTATTTTTATCCTTATAACTATTATTATTATCGTAATAACTGTTATTCTTGTCCTTATTCCTATTTTATCATCATATTAACTCTTACTTTTATCCATATTACTATTCTTATTATCGTAATAACTCTTATTTTTATCCTTATAACTATTATTATTATCGTAATAACCCTTATTTTTGTCCTCATTCCTATTTTATCATCGTATTAACTCCTACTTTTATCCTTATTACTATTATTATTATCGTAATAACTCTTATTTTTATCCTTATTTCTATTATTATTATCATTATAACTATTATTTTCAGCCTTATTCCTATTTTTATCATGTAATAACTCTTATTTTCATCCTTATTTCTATTCTTATTATCGTAATAACTCTTATTTTTATCCTTATAACTATTATTATTATCGTAATAACTGTTATTCTTGTCCTTATTCCTATTTTATCATCATATTAACTCTTACTTTTATCCATATTACTATTCTTATTATCGTAATAACTCTTATTTTTGTTCTTATTACTATTATTATTATCGTAATAACTCTTATTTTTATCCTTATTTCTATTATTATTATCATTATAACTATTATTTTCAGCCTTATTCCTATTTTTATTATGTAATAACTCTTATTTTTCATCCTTATTTCTATTGTTATTATCGTAATAACTCTTATTTTTATCCTTATTTCTATTATTATTATCATTATAACTATTACTTTCAGCCATATTCCTATTTTTATTATGTGATAACTCTTATTTTTATCCTTATTTCTATTCTTATTATCATTATAACTATTACTTTCAGCCATATTCCTATTTATATTATTTAATTACTCTTATTTTTATCCTAATTTCTATTATTATTATCGTAATAACTCTTATTTTTACCCTAATAACTATTACTATTATCGTAATAACTCTTATTTTTATCCTTATTTCTATTATTATTATCGTAATAACTATTATTTTCAGCCTTATCACTATTATTATTATATGAATAACTCTTATTTTTATCCTTATTACTATTATTATTATCATTATAACTATTACTTTCAGCCATATTCCTATTTTTATTATGTAATAACTCTTATTTTTATCCTGATTTCTATTATTATTATCGTAATAACTCTTATTGTTATCCTTATTCCTATTTTTATTATCGTAATAACTCTTATTTTTGTCCTTATTCCTCTTTTATCATCGTATTAACTCTAACTTTTATCCTTATTACTATTATTATTATCGTAATAACTCTTATTCTTGTCCTTATTCCTATTTTATCATCATATTTAACTCTTACTTTTATCCATATTACTATTATTATTATCGTAATAACTCTTATTTTTATCCTTATTACTATTATTATTATCGTAATAACTCTTATTTTTATCCTTATTTCTATTATTATTATCATTATAACTATTATTTTCAGCCTTATTCCTATTCTTATCGTGTAATAACTATTTTTTTTATCCCTATTACTATTATTATTATCGTAATAACTATTATTTTCAGCTTTATCACTATTATTATTATATGAATAACTCTTATTTTTATCCTTATTACTATTATTATTGTCGTAAAAACTCTTATTTTTATCCTTATTTCTATTATGATTGTCATTATAAGTATTACTTTCAGCCATATTCCTATTTTTATTATGTAATAACTCTTATTTTTGTCCTAATTTCTATTATTATTATCGTAATAACTCTTATTTTTATCCTTATAACTATTATTATTATCGTAATATCTCTTATTTTTGTCCTTATTCCTATTTTATCATCATATAAACTCTTACTTTTATCCTTATTACTATTATTATTATCGTAATAACTCTTATTTTTGTCCTTATTACTATTATTATTATCATTATAACTATTATTTTCAGTCTTATTCCTATTTTAATTATGTAAGAACTCTTATTTTTATCCTTATTACTATTCTTATTATCGTAATAACTAGTATTTTCAGCACTATCACTATTATTATTATATAAATAACGCTTATTTTTGTCCTTATTACTATTCTTATTATCGTAATAACTCTTATTTTTATCCTTATTACTATTATTATTATCGTAATAACTCTTATTGTTATCCTTATAACTATTATTATTATCGTAATAACTCTTATCTTTGTCCTTATTCCTATTTTATCACCATATTAACTCTTCTTTTATCCTTATAACTATTATTATTATCGTAATAACTCTTATTTTTGTCCTTATTCCTATTTTATCATCATATTAACTCTTACTTTTATCCTTATTACTATTATTATTATCGTAATAACTCTTATTTTTATCCTGATTTCTATTATTATTATCGTAATAACTATTATTTTTATCCTTATAACTATTATTATTATCGTAATAACTCTTATTTTTATCCTTATTACTATTATTATTGTCATTATAACTATTATTTTCAGTCTTATTCCTATTTTAATTATTTAAGAACTCTTATTTTTATCCTTATTACTATTCTTATTATCGTAATAACTCTTATTTTTATCCTTATTTCTATTATTATTATCATTATAACTATTACTTTCAGCCATATTCCTATTTATATTATTTAATTACTCTTATTTTTATCCTAATTTCTATTATTATTATCGTAATAACTCTTATTTTTACCCTAATAACTATTACTATTATCGTAATAACTCTTATTTTTATCCTTATTTCTATTATTATAATCGTAATAACTACTATTTTCAGCCTTATCACTATTATTATTATATGAATAACTCTTATTTTTATCCTTATTACTATTATTATTATCATTATAACTATTACTTTCAGCCATATTCCTATTTTTATTATGTAATAACTCTTATTTTTATCCTGATTTCTATTATTATTATCGTAATAACTCTTATTGTTATCCTTATTCCTATTTTTATTATCGTAATAACTCTTATTTTTGTCCTTATTCCTCTTTTATCATCGTATTGACTCTAACTTTTATCCTTATAACTATTATTATTATCGTAATATCTCTTATTTTTGTCCTTATTCCTACTTTATCATCATATTAACTCTTACTTTTATCCTTATTACTATTATTATTATCGTAATAACTCTTATTTTTGTCCGTATTACTATTATTATTATCATTATAACTATTATTTTCAGTCTTATTCCTATTTTAATTATGTAAGAACTCTTATTTTTATCCTTATTACTATTCTTATTATCGTAATAACTAGTATTTTCAGCACTATCACTATTATTATTATATAAATAACGCTTATTTTTGTCCTTATTACTATTCTTATTATCGTAATAACTCTTATTTTTATCCTTATTACTATTATTATTATCGTAATAACTCTTATTGTTATCCTTATAACTATTATTATTATCGTAATAACTCTTATCTTTGTCCTTATTCCTATTTTATCATCATATTAACTCTTACTTTTATCCTTATTACTATTATTATTATCGTAATAACGCTTATTTTTATCCTTATTTCTATTATTATTATCTTAATAACTCTTACTTTTATCCTTATAACTATTATTATTATCGTAATAACTCTTATTTTTGTCCTTATTACTATTATTATTATCGTAATAACTCTTATTTTGATCCTTATTTCTATTATTATTATCGTAATAACTCTTATTTTTATGCTTATTTCTATTATTATTATCATTATAACTATTACTTTCAGCCGTATTCCTATTTTTATTATGTAATAACTCTTATTTTTATCCTGATTTCTATTATTATTATCGTAATAATTCTTATTGTTATCCTTATAACTATTATTATTATCGTAATAACTCTTATCTTTGTCCTTATTCCTATTTTATCACCATATTAACTCTTCTTTTATCCTTATAACTATTATTATTATCGTAATAACTCTTATTTTTGTCCTTATTCCTATTTTATCATCATATTAACTCTTACTTTTATCCTTATTACTATTATTATTATCGTAATAACTCTTATTTTTATCCTGATTTCTATTATTATTATCGTAATAACTATTATTTTTATCCTTATAACTATTATTATTATCGTAATAACTCTTATTTTTATCCTTATTACTATTATTATTGTCATTATAACTATTATTTTCAGTCTTATTCCTATTTTAATTATTTAAGAACTCTTATTTTTATCCTTATTACTATTCTTATTATCGTAATAACTCTTATTTTTATCCTTATTTCTATTATTATTATCATTATAACTATTACTTTCAGCCATATTCCTATTTATATTATTTAATTACTCTTATTTTTATCCTAATTTCTATTATTATTATCGTAATAACTCTTATTTTTACCCTAATAACTATTACTATTATCGTAATAACTCTTATTTTTATCCTTATTTCTATTATTATAATCGTAATAACTACTATTTTCAGCCTTATCACTATTATTATTATATGAATAACTCTTATTTTTATCCTTATTACTATTATTATTATCATTATAACTATTACTTTCAGCCATATTCCTATTTTTATTATGCAATAACTCTTATTTTTATCCTGATTTCTATTATTATTATCGTAATAACTCTTATTGTTATCCTTATTCCTATTTTTATTATCGTAATAACTCTTATTTTTGTCCTTATTCCTCTTTTATCATCGTATTGACTCTAACTTTTATCCTTATAACTATTATTATTATCGTAATATCTCTTATTTTTGTCCTTATTCCTACTTTATCATCATATTAACTCTTACTTTTATCCTTATTACTATTATTATTATCGTAATAACTCTTATTTTTGTCCGTATTACTATTATTATTATCATTATAACTATTATTTTCAGTCTTATTCCTATTTTAATTATGTAAGAACTCTTATTTTTATCCTTATTACTATTCTTATTATCGTAATAACTAGTATTTTCAGCACTATCACTATTATTATTATATAAATAACGCTTATTTTTGTCGTTATTACTATTCTTATTATCGTAATAACTCTTATTTTTATCCTTATTACTATTATTATTATCGTAATAACTCTTATTGTTATCCTTATAACTATTATTATTATCGTAATAACTCTTATCTTTGTCCTTATTCCTATTTTATCATCATATTAACTCTTACTTTTATCCTTATTACTATTATTATTATCGTAATAACGCTTATTTTTATCCTTATTTCTATTATTATTATCTTAATAACTCTTACTTTTATCCTTATAACTATTATTATTATCGTAATAACTCTTATTTTTGTCCTTATTACTATTATTATTATCGTAATAACTCTTATTTTGATCCTTATTTCTATTATTATTATCGTAATAACTCTTATTTTTATGCTTATTTCTATTATTATTATCATTATAACTATTACTTTCAGCCGTATTCCTATTTTTATTATGTAATAACTCTTATTTTTATCCTGATTTCTATTATTATTATCGTAATAATTCTTATTGTTATCCTTATAACTATTATTATTATCGTAATAACTCTTATCTTTGTCCTTATTCCTATTTTATCACCATATTAACTCTTCTTTTATCCTTATAACTATTATTATTATCGTAATAACTCTTATTTTTGTCCTTATTCCTATTTTATCATCATATTAACTCTTACTTTTATCCTTATTACTATTATTATTATCGTAATAACTCTTATTTTTATCCTTATTTCTATTATTATTATCGTAATAACTATTATTTTTATCCTTATAACTATTATTATTATCGTAATAACTCCTATTTTTATCCTTATTACTATTATTATTATCATTATAACTATTATTTTCAGTCTTATTCCTATTTTAATTATGTAAGAACTCTTATTTTTATCCTTATTACTATTCTTATTATCGTAATAACTCTTATTTTTATCCTTATTTCTATTATTATTATCATTATAACTATTACTTTCAGCCATATTCCTATTTATATTATTTAATTACTCTTATTTTTATCCTAATTTCTATTATTATTATCGTAATAACTCTTATTTTTACCCTAATAACTATTACTATTATCGTAATAACTCTTATTTTTATCCTTATTTCTATTATTATAATCGTAATAACTACTATTTTCAGCCTTATCACTATTATTATTATATGAATAACTCTTATTTTTATCCTTATTACTATTATTATTATCATTATAACTATTACTTTCAGCCATATTCCTATTTTTATTATGTAATAACTCTTATTTTTATCCTGATTTCTATTATTATTATCGTAATAACTCTTATTGTTATCCTTATTCCTATTTTTATTATCGTAATAACTCTTATTTTTGTCCTTATTCCTCTTTTATCATCGTATTAACTCTAACTTTTATCCTTATAACTATTATTATTATCGTAATATCTCTTATTTTTGTCCTTATTCCTACTTTATCATCATATTAACTCTTACTTTTATCCTTATTACTATTATTATTATCGTAATAACTCTTATTTTTGTCCTTATTACTATTATTATTATCATTATAACTATTATTTTCAGTCTTATTCCTATTTTAATTATGTAAGAACTCTTATTTTTATCCTTATTACTATTCTTATTATCGTAATAACTAGTATTTTCGGCACTATCACTATTATTATTATATAAATAACGCTTATTTTTGTCCTTATTACTATTCTTATTATCGTAATAACTCTTAATTTTATCCTTATTACTATTATTATTATCGTAATAACTCTTATTGTTATCCTTATAACTATTATTATTATCGTAATAACTCTTATCTTTGTCCTTATTCCTATTTTATCATCATATTAACTCTTACTTTTATCCTTATTACTATTATTATTATCGTAATAACGCTTATTTTTATCCTTATTTCTATTATTATTATCTTAATAACTCTTACTTTTATCCTTATAACTATTATTATTATCGTAATAACTCTTATTTTTGTCCTTATTACTATTATTATTATCGTAATAACTCTTATTTTGATCCTTATTTCTATTATTATTATCGTAATAACTCTTATTTTTATGCTTATTTCTATTATTATTATCATTATAACTATTACTTTCAGCCGTATTCCTATTTTTATTATGTAATAACTCTTATTTTTATCCTGATTTCTATTATTATTATCGTAATAATTCTTATTGTTATCCTTATAACTATTATTATTATCGTAATAACTCTTATCTTTGTCCTTATTCCTATTTTATCACCATATTAACTCTTCTTTTATCCTTATAACTATTATTATTATCGTAATAACTCTTATTTTTGTCCTTATTCCTATTTTATCATCATATTAACTCTTACTTTTATCCTTATTACTATTATTATTATCGTAATAACTATTATTTTTATCCTTATTTCTATTATTATTATCGTAATAACTCTTATTTTTATCCTTATTACTATTATTATTATCATTATAACTATTATTTTCAGTCTTATTCCTATTTTAATTATGTAAGAACTCTTATTTTTATCCTTATTACTATTCTTATTATCGTAATAACTCTTACTTTTATCCTTATTTCTATTATTATTATCATTATAACTATTACTTTCAGCCATATTCCTATTTATATTATTTAATTACTCTTATTTTTATCCTAATTTCTATTATTATTATCGTAATAACTCTTATTTTTACCCTAATAACTATTACTATTATCGTAATAACTCTTATTTTTATCCTTATTTCTATTATTATTATCGTAATAACTATTATTTTCAGCCTTATCACTATTATTATTATATGAATAACTCTTATTTTTATCCTTATTACTATTATTATTATCATTATAACTATTACTTTCAGCCATATTCCTATTTTTATTATGTAATAACTCTTATTTTTATCCTGATTTCTATTATTATTATCGTAATAACTCTTATTGTTATCCTTATTCCTATTTTTATTATCGTAATAACTCTTATTTTTGTCCTTATTCCTCTTTTATCATCGTATTAACTCTAACTTTTATCCTTATAACTATTATTATTGTCGTAATAACTCTTATTCTTGTCCTTATTCCTATTTTATCATCATATTAACTCTTACTTTTATCCATATTACTATTATTATTATCGTAATAACTCTTATTTTTATCCTTATTACTATTATTATTATCGTAATAACTCTTATTTTTATCCTTATTTCTATTATTATTATCATTATAACTATTATTTTTAGCCTTATTCCTATTTTTATTGTGTAATAACTCTTATTTTCATCCTTATTACTATTATTATTATCGTAATAACTCTTATTTTTGTCCTTATTACTATTATTATTATCGTAATAACTCTTATTTTTATCCTTATTTCTATTATTATTATCATTATAACTATTATTTTCAGCCTTATTCCTATTTTTATTGTGTAATAACTCTTATTTTTATCCTTATTTCTATTCTTATTATCGTAATAACTCTTATTTTTATCCTTATAACTATTATTATTATCGTAATAACTGTTATTCTTGTCCTTATTCCTATTTTATCATCATATTAACTCTTACTTTTATCCATATTACTATTCTTATTATCGTAATAACTCTTATTTTTGTTCTTATTACTATTATTATTATCGTAATAACTCTTATTTTTATCCTTATTTCTATTATTATTATCATTATAACTATTATTTTCAGCCTTATTCCTATTTTTATTATGTAATAACTCTTATTTTCATCCTTATTTCTATTCTTATTATCGTAATAACTCTTCTTTTTATCCTTATTTCTATTATTATTATCATTATAACTATTACTTTCAGCCATATTCCTATTTTTATTATGTGATAACTCTTATTTTTATCCTTATTTCTATTCTTATTATCGTAATAACTCTTATTTTTATCCTTATAACTATTATTATTATCGTAATAACTCTTATTCTTGTCCTTATTCCTATTTTATCATCATATCAACTCTTACTTTTATCCATATTACTATTATTATTATCGTAATAACTCTTATTTTTATCCTTATTACTATTATTATTATCGTAATAACTCTTATTTTTGTTCTTATTACTATTATTATTATCGTAATAACTCTTATTTTTATCCTTATTACTATTATTATTATCGTAATAACTCTTATTTTTATCCTTATTTCTATTATTATTATCATTATAACTATTATTTCAGCCTTATTCCTATTTTTATTGTGTAATAACTCTTATTTTTATCCTTATTACTATTATTATTATCGCAATAACTATTATTTTGAGCCTTATCACTATTATGATTATATAAATAACTCTTATTTTTATCCTTATTCCTATTTTTATTATCGTATTAACTCTTACTTTTATCCTTCTTACTATTATTATTATCGTAATACCTCTTATTTTTATCCTTATTTCTATTATTATTATCATTATAACTATTATTTTCAGCCTTATTCCTATTTTTATTATGTAATAACTCTTATTTTCATCCTTATTTCTATTCTTATTATCGTAATAACTCTTATTTTTATCCTTATTTCTATTATTATTATCATTATAACTATTACTTTCAGCCATATTCCTATTTTTATTATGTGATAACTCTTATTTTTATCCTTATTTCTATTCTTATTATCGTAATAACTCTTATTTTTATCCTTATTTCTATTATTATTATCATTATAACTATTATTTTCAGCCTTATTCCTATTTTTATTGTGTAATAACTCTTGTTTTTATCCTTATTACTATTATTATTATCGCAATAAACTATTATTTTGAGCCTTATCACTATTATGATTATATAAATAACTCTTATTTTTATCCTTATTCCTATTTTTATTATCGTATTAACTCTTACTTTTATCCTTCTTACTATTATTATTATCGTAATACCTCTTATTTTTATCCTTATTTCTATTATTATTATCATTATAACTATTATTTTCAGCCTTATTCCTATTTTTATTGTGTAATAACTCTTATTTTCATCCTTATTACTATTATTATTATCGTAATAACTCTTATTTTTGTCCTTATTACTATTATTATTATCGTAATAACTCTTATTTTTATCCTTATTTCTATTATTATTATCATTATAACTATTATTTTCAGCCTTATTCCTATTTTTATTGTGTAATAACTCTTGTTTTTATCCTTATTACTATTATTATTATCGCAATAACTATTATTTTGAAGCCTTATCACTATTATGATTATATAAATAACTCTTATTTTTATCCTTATTCCTATTTTTATTATCGTATTAACTCTTACTTTTATCCTTCTTACTATTATTATTATCGTAATACCTCTTATTTTTATCCTTATTTCTATTATTATTATCATTATAACTATTATTTTCAGCCTTATTCCTATTTTTATTATGTAATAACTCTTATCTTCATCCTTATTACTATTATTATTATCGTAGTAACTGTTATTTTTGTCCTTATTACTATTATTATTATCGTAATAACTCTTATTTTTATCCTTATAACTATTATTATTATCGTAATAACTCTTATTTTTATCCTTATTCCTATTTTATCATCGTATTAACTCCTACTTTTATCCTTATTACTATTATTATTATCGTAATACCTCTTATTTTTATCCTTATTTCTATTATTATTATCATTATAACTATTATTTTCAGCCTTATTCCTATTTTTATTATGTAATAACTCTTATTTTCATCCTTATTACTATTATTATTATCGTAATAACTCTTATTTTTGTCCCTTATTACTATTATTATTATCGTAATAACTCTTATTTTTATCCTTATTTCTATTATTATTATCATTATAACTATTATTTTCAGCCATATTCCTATTTTTATTATGTAATAACTCTTATTTTCATCCTTATTACTATTATTATTATCGTAATAACTGTTATTTTTGTCCTTATTACTATTATTATTATCGTAATAACTCTTATTTTTATCCTTATAACTATTATTATTATCGTAATAACCCTTATTTTTGTCCTTATTCCTATTTTATCATCGTATTAACTCCTACTTTTATCCTTATTACTATTATTATTATCGTAATACCTCTTATTTTTATCCTTATTTCTATTATTATTATCATTATAACTATTATTTTCAGCCTTATTCCTATTTTTATTATGTAATAACTCTATTTTCATCCTTATTACTATTATTATTATCGTAATAACTGTTATTTTTGTCCTTATTACTATTATTATTATCGTAATAACTCTTATTTTTATCCTTATAACTATTATTATTATCGTAATAACTCTTATTTTTATCCTTATTACTATTATTACTATCGTAATAACTCTTATTTTTATCCTTATTTCAATTATTATTATCATAATAACTATTATTTTTATCCTTATAACTATTATTATTATCGTAATAACTCTTATTCTTGTCCTTATTCCTATTTTATCATCATATTAACTCTTACTTTTATCCATATTACTATTATTATTATCGTAATAACTCTTATTTTTATCCTTATTACTATTATTATTATCGTAATAACTCTTATTTTTATCCTTATTTTCTATTATTATTATCATTATAACTATTATTTTCAGCCTTATTCCTATTTGTATTGTGTAATAACTCTTATTTTTATCCTTATTTCTATTCTTATTATCGTAATAACTCTTATTTTTATCCTTATAACTATTATTATTATCGTAATACCCTTATTCTTGTCCTTATTCCTATTTTATCATCATATTAACTCTTACTTTTATCCATATTACTATTCTTATTATCGTAATAACTCTTATTTTTATCCTTATAACTATTATTATTATCGTAATAACCCTTATTTTTGTCCTTATTCCTATTTTATCATCGTATTAACTCCTACTTTTATCCTTATTACTATTATTATTATCGTAATACCTCTTATTTTTATCCTTATTTCTATTATTATTATCATTATAACTATTATTTTCAGCCTTATTCCTATTTTTATTATGTAATAACTCTTATTTTCATCTTTATTTCTATTCTTATTATCATTATAACTATTATTTTTAGCCTTATTCCTATTTTTATTATGTAATAACTCTTATTTTCATCCTTATTACTATTATTATTATCGTAATAACTGTTATTTTTGTCCTTATTACTATTATTATTATCGTAATAACTCTTATTTTTATCCTTATAACTATTATTATTATCGTAATAACTCTTATTTTTATCCTTATTACTATTATTACTATCGTAATAACTCTTATTTTTATCCTTATTTCAATTATTATTATCATAATCACTATTATTTTTATCCTTATAACTATTATTATTATCGTAATAACTCTTAATCTTGTCCTTATTCCTATTTTATCATCATATTAACTCTTACTTTCATCCATATTACTATTATTATTATCGTAATAACTCTTATTTTTATCCTTATTACTGTTATTATTATCGTAATAACTCTTATTTTTATCCTTATTTCTATTATTATTATCATTATAACTATTATTTTCAGCCTTATTCCTATTTATATTGTGTAATAACTCTTATTTTTATCCTTATTTCTATTCTTATTATCGTAATAACTCTTATTTTTATCCTTATAACTATTATTATTATCGTAAGAACTGTTATTCTTGTCCTTATTCCTATTTTATCATCATATTAACTCTTACTTTTATCCATATTACTATTCTTATTATCGTAATAACTCTTATTTTTATCCTTATAACTATTATTATTATCGTAATAACCCTTATTTTTGTCCTTATTCCTATTTTATCATCGTATTAACTCCTACTTTTATCCTTATTACTATTATTATTATCGTAATACCTCTTATTTTTATCCTTATTTCTATTATTATTATCATTATAACTATTATTTTCAGCCTTATTCCTATTTTTATTATGTAATAACTCTTATTTTCATCTTTATTTCTATTCTTATTATCGTAATAACTATTATTTTTTATCCTTATAACCATTATTATATTCGTAATAACTATTATTCTTGTCCTTATTCCTATTTTATCATCATATTAACTCTTACTTTTATCCATATTACTATTCTTATTATCGTAATAACTCTTATTTTTGTTCTTATTACTATTATTATTATCGTAATAACTCTTATTTTTATCCTTATTTCTATTATTATTATCATTATAACTATTATTTTCAGCCTTATTCCTATTTTTATTATGTAATAACTCTTATTTTCATCCTTATTACTATTATTATTATCGTAATAACTGTTATTTTTGTCCTTATTACTATTATTATTATCGTAATAACTCTTATTTTTATCCTTATAACTATTATTATTATCGTAATAACTCTTATTTTTATCCTTATTACTATTATTACTATCGTAATAACTCTTATTTTTATCCTTATTTCAATTATTATTATCATAATCACTATTATTTTTATCCTTATAACTATTATTATTATCGTAATAACTCTTAATCTTGTCCTTATTCCTATTTTATCATCATATTAACTCTTACTTTTATCCATATTACTATTCTTATTATCGTAATAACTCTTATTTTTATCCTTATAACTATTATTATTATCGTAATAACCCTTATTTTTGTCCTTATTCCTATTTTATCATCGTATTAACTCCTACTTTTATCCTTATTACTATTATTATTATCGTAATACCTCTTATTTTTATCCTTATTTCTATTATTATTATCATTATAACTATTATTTTCAGCCTTATTCCTATTTTTATTATGTAATAACTCTTATTTTCATCCTTATTTCTATTCTTATTATCGTAATAACTATTATTTTTATCCTTATAACCATTATTATATTCGTAATAACTGTTATTCTTGTCCTTATTCCTATTTTATCATCATATTAACTCTTACTTTTATCCATATTACTATTCTTATTATCGTAATAACTCTTATTTTTGTTCTTATTACTATTATTATTATCGTAATAACTCTTATTTTTATCCTTATTTCTATTATTATTATCATTATAACTATTATTTTCAGCCTTATTCCTATTTTTATTATGTAATAACTCTTATTTTCATCCTTATTTCTATTCTTATTATCGTAATAACTCTTATTTTTATCCTTATTTCTATTATTATTATCATTATAACTATTACTTTCAGCCATATTCCTATTTTTATTATGTGATAACTCTTATTTTTATCCTTATTTCTATTCTTATTATCGTAATAACTCTTATTTTTATCCTTATAACTATTATTATTATCGTAATAACTCTTATTCTTGTCCTTATTCCTATTTTATCATCATATTAACTCTTACTTTTATCCATATTACTATTATTATTATCGTAATAACTCTTATTTTTATCCTTATTACTATTATTATTATCGTAATAACTCTTATATTTGTTCTTATTACTATTATTATTATCGTAATAACTCTTATTTTTATCCTTATTTCTATTATTATTATCATTATAACTATTATTTTCAGCCTTATTCCTATTTTTATTGTGTAATAACTCTTATTTTTATCCTTATTTCTAACATTATTATCGTAATAACTCTTATTTTTATCCTTATTACTATTATTATTATCGTAATAACTCTTATTTTTATCCTTATTTCTATTATTATTATCATTATAACTATTATTTTCAGCCGTATTCCTATTTTTATTGTGTAATAACTCTTATTTTTATCCTTATTACTATTATTATTATCGCAATAACTATTATTTTGAGCCTTATCACTATTATGATTATATAAATAACTCTTATTTTTATCCTTATTCCTATTTTTATTATCGTATTAACTCTTACTTTTATCCTTCTTACTATTATTATTATCGTAATACCTCTTATTTTTATCCTTATTTCTATTATTATTATCATTATAACTATTATTTTCAGCCTTATTCCTATTTTTATTATGTAATAACTCTTATTTTCATCCTTATTACTATTATTATTATCGTAATAACTGTTATTTTTGTCCTTATTCCTATTTTATCATCATATTAACTCTTACTTTTATCCATATTACTATTCTTATTATCGTAATAACTCTTATTTTTGTTCTTATTACTATTATTATTATCGTAATAACTCTTATTTTTATCCTTATTTCTATTATTATTATCATTATAACTATTATTTTCAGCCTTATTCCTATTTTTATTATGTAATAACTCTTATTTTCATCCTTATTTCTATTCTTATTATCGTAATAACTCTTATTTTTATCCTTATTTCTATTATTATTATCATTATAACTATTACTTTCAGCCATATTCCTATTTTTATTATGTGATAACTCTTATTTTTATCCTTATTTCTATTCTTATTATCGTAATAACTCTTATTTTTATCCTTATAACTATTATTATTATCGTAATAACTCTTATTCTTGTCCTTATTCCTATTTTATCATCATATTAACTCTTACTTTTATCCATATTACTATTATTATTATCGTAATAACTCTTATTTTTATCCTTATTACTATTATTATTATCGTAATAACTCTTATATTTGTTCTTATTACTATTATTATTATCGTAATAACTCTTATTTTTATCCTTATTTCTATTATTATTATCATTATAACTATTATTTTCAGCCTTATTCCTATTTTTATTGTGTAATAACTCTTATTTTTATCCTTATTTCTAACATTATTATCGTAATAACTCTTATTTTTATCCTTATTACTATTATTATTATCGTAATAACTCTTATTTTTATCCTTATTTCTATTATTATTATCATTATAACTATTATTTTCAGCCGTATTCCTATTTTTATTGTGTAATAACTCTTATTTTTATCCTTATTACTATTATTATTATCGCAATAACTATTATTTTGAGCCTTATCACTATTATGATTATATAAATAACTCTTATTTTTATCCTTATTCCTATTTTTATCCTTATTCCTATTTTTATTATCGTATTAACTCTTACTTTTATCCTTCTTACTATTATTATTATCGTAATACCTCTTATTTTTATCCTTATTTCTATTATTATTATCATTATAACTATTATTTTCAGCCTTATTCCTATTTTTATTATGTAATAACTCTTATTTTCATCCTTATTACTATTATTATTATCGTAATAACTGTTATTTCTGTCCTTATTCCTATTTTATCATCATATTAACTCTTACTTTTATCCATATTACTATTATTATTATCGTAATAACTCTTATTTTTATCCTTATTACTATTATTATTATCGTAATAACTCTTATTTTTATCCTTATTTCTATTATTATTATCATTATAACTATTATTTTCAGCCTTATTCCTATTTATATTGTGTAATAACTCTTATTTTTATCCTTATTTCTATTCTTATTATCGTAATAACTCTTATTTTTATCCTTATAACTATTATTATTATCGTAATAACTGTTATTCTTGTCCTTATTCCTATTTTATCATCATATTAACTCTTACTTTTATCCATATTACTATTCTTATTATCGTAATAACTCTTATTTTTATCCTTATAACTATTATTATTATCGTAATAACCCTTATTTTTGTCCTTATTCCTATTTTATCATCGTATTAACTCCTACTTTTATCCTTATTACTATTATTATTATCGTAATACCTCTTATTTTTATCCTTATTTCTATTATTATTATCATTATAACTATTATTTTCAGCCTTATTCCTACTTTTATTATGTAATAACTCTTATTTTCATCCTTATTACTATTATTATTATCGTAATAACTCTTATTTTTATCCTTATTACTATTATTATTATCGTAATAACTCTTATTTTTATCCTTATTTCTATTATTATTATCATTATAACTATTACTTTCAGCCATATTCCTATTTTTATTATGTGATAACTCTTATTTTTATCCTTATTTCTACTCTTATTATCGTAATAACTCTTATTTTTATCCTTATAACTATTATTATTATCGTAATAACTCTTATTCTTGTCCTTATTCCTATTTTATCATCATATTAACTCTTACTTTTATCCATATTACTATTATTATTATCGTAATAACTCTTATTTTTATCCTTATTACTATTATTATTATCGTAATAACTCTTATATTTGTTCTTATTACTATTATTATTATCGTAATAACTCTTATTTTTATCCTTATTTCTATTATTATTATCATTATAACTATTATTTTCAGCCTTATTCCTATTTTTATTGTGTAATAACTCTTATTTTTATCCTTATTTCTAACATTATTATCGTAATAACTCTTATTTTTATCCTTATTACTATTATTATTATCGTAATAACTCTTATTTTTATCCTTATTTCTATTATTATTATCATTATAACTATTATTTTCAGCCGTATTCCTATTTTTATTGTGTAATAACTCTTATTTTTATCCTTATTACTATTATTATTATCGCAATAACTATTATTTTGAGCCTTATCACTATTATGATTATATAAATAACTCTTATTTTTATCCTTATTCCTATTTTTATTATCGTATTAACTCTTACTTTTATCCTTCTTACTATTATTATTATCGTAATACCTCTTATTTTTATCCTTATTTCTATTATTATTATCATTTATAACTATTATTTTCAGCCTTATTCCTATTTTTATTATGTAATAACTCTTATTTTCATCCTTATTACTATTATTATTATGGTAATAACTGTTATTTTTGTCCTTATTCCTATTTTATCATCATATTAACTCTTACTTTTATCCATATTACTATTCTTATTATCGTAATAACTCTTATTTTTGTTCTTATTACTATTATTATTATCGTAATAACTCTTATTTTTATCCTTATTTCTATTATTATTATCATTATAACTATTATTTTCAGCCTTATTCCTATTTTTATTATGTAATAACTCTTATTTTCATCCTTATTTCTATTCTTATTATCGTAATAACTCTTATTTTTATCCTTATTTCTATTATTATTATCATTATAACTATTACTTTCAGCCATATTCCTATTTTTATTATGTGATAACTCTTATTTTTATCCTTATTTCTATTCTTATTATCGTAATAACTCTTATTTTTATCCTTATAACTATTATTATTATCGTAATAACTCTTATTCTTGTCCTTATTCCTATTTTATCATCATATTAACTCTTACTTTTATCCATATTACTATTATTATTATCGTAATAACTCTTATTTTTATCCTTATTACTATTATTATTATCGTAATAACTCTTATATTTGTTCTTATTACTATTATTATTATCGTAATAACTCTTATTTTTATCCTTATTTCTATTATTATTATCATTATAACTATTATTTTCAGCCTTATTCCTATTTTTATTGTGTAATAACTCTTATTTTTATCCTTATTTCTAACATTATTATCGTAATAACTCTTATTTTTATCCTTATTACTATTATTATTATCGTAATAACTCTTATTTTTATCCTTATTTCTATTATTATTATCATTATAACTATTATTTTCAGCCGTATTCCTATTTTTATTGTGTAATAACTCTTATTTTTATCCTTATTACTATTATTATTATCGCAATAACTATTATTTTGAGCCTTATCACTATTATGATTATATAAATAACTCTTATTTTTATCCTTATTCCTATTTTTATTATCGTATTAACTCTTACTTTTATCCTTCTTACTATTATTATTATCGTAATACCTCTTATTTTTATCCTTATTTCTATTATTATTATCATTATAACTATTATTTTCAGCCTTATTCCTATTTTTATTATGTAATAACTCTTATTTTCATCCTTATTACTATTATTATTATCGTAATAACTGTTATTTCTGTCCTTATTCCTATTTTATCATCATATTAACTCTTACTTTTATCCATATTACTATTATTATTATCGTAATAACTCTTATTTTTATCCTTATTACTATTATTATTATCGTAATAACTCTTATTTTTATCCTTATTTCTATTATTATTATCATTATAACTATTATTTTCAGCCTTATTCCTATTTATATTGTGTAATAACTCTTATTTTTATCCTTATTTCTATTCTTATTATCGTAATAACTCTTATTTTTATCCTTATAACTATTATTATTATCGTAATAACTGTTATTCTTGTCCTTATTCCTATTTTATCATCATATTAACTCTTACTTTTATCCATATTACTATTCTTATTATCGTAAATAACTCTTATTTTTATCCTTATAACTATTATTATTATCGTAATAACCCTTATTTTTGTCCTTATTCCTATTTTATCATCGTATTAACTCCTACTTTTATCCTTATTACTATTATTATTATCGTAATACCTCTTATTTTTATCCTTATTTCTATTATTATTATCATTATAACTATTATTTTCAGCCTTATTCCTACTTTTATTATGTAATAACTCTTATTTTCATCCTTATTACTATTATTATTATCGTAATAACTCTTATTTTTATCCTTATTACTATTATTATTATCGTAATAACTCTTATTTTTATCCTTATTTCTATTATTATTATCATTATAACTATTACTTTCAGCCATATTCCTATTTTTATTATGTGATAACTCTTATTTTTATCCTTATTTCTATTCTTATTATCGTAATAACTCTTATTTTTATCCTTATAACTATTATTATTATCGTAATAACTCTTATTCGTGTCCTTATTCCTATTTTATCATCATATTAACTCTTACTTTTATCCATATTACTATTATTATTATCGTAATAACTCTTATTTTTATCCTTATTACTATTATTATTATCGTAATAACTCTTATATTTGTTCTTATTACTATTATTATTATCGTAATAACTCTTATTTTTATCCTTATTTCTATTATTATTATCATTATAACTATTATTTTCAGCCTTATTCCTATTTTTATTGTGTAATAACTCTTATTTTTATCCTTATTTCTAACATTATTATCGTAATAACTCTTATTTTTATCCTTATTACTATTATTATTATCGTAATAACTCTTATTTTTATCCTTATTTCTATTATTATTATCATTATAACTATTATTTTCAGCCGTATTCCTATTTTTATTGTGTAATAACTCTTATTTTTATCCTTATTACTATTATTATTATCGCAATAACTATTATTTTGAGCCTTATCACTATTATGATTATATAAATAACTCTTATTTTTATCCTTATTCCTATTTTTATTATCGTATTAACTCTTACTTTTATCCTTCTTACTATTATTATTATCGTAATACCTCTTATTTTTATCCTTATTTCTATTATTATTATCATTATAACTATTATTTTCAGCCTTATTCCTATTTTTATTATGTAATAACTCTTATTTTCATCCTTATTACTATTATTATTATCGTAATAACTGTTATTTTTGTCCTTATTCCTATTTTATCATCATATTAACTCTTACTTTTATCCATATTACTATTCTTATTATCGTAATAACTCTTATTTTTGTTCTTATTACTATTATTATTATCGTAATAACTCTTATTTTTATCCTTATTTCTATTATTATTATCATTATAACTATTATTTTCAGCCTTATTCCTATTTTTATTATGTAATAACTCTTATTTTCATCCTTATTTCTATTCTTATTATCGTAATAACTCTTATTTTTATCCTTATTTCTATTATTATTATCATTATAACTATTACTTTCAGCCATATTCCTATTTTTATTATGTGATAACTCTTATTTTTATCCTTATTTCTATTCTTATTATCGTAATAACTCTTATTTTTATCCTTATAACTATTATTATTATCGTAATAACTCTTATTCTTGTCCTTATTCCTATTTTATCATCATATTAACTCTTACTTTTATCCATATTACTATTATTATTATCGTAATAACTCTTATTTTTATCCTTATTACTATTATTATTATCGTAATAACTCTTATATTTGTTCTTATTACTATTATTATTATCGTAATAACTCTTATTTTTATCCTTATTTCTATTATTATTATCATTATAACTATTATTTTCAGCCTTATTCCTATTTTTATTGTGTAATAACTCTTATTTTTATCCTTATTTCTAACATTATTATCGTAATAACTCTTATTTTTATCCTTATTACTATTATTATTATCGTAATAACTCTTATTTTTATCCTTATTTCTATTATTATTATCATTATAACTATTATTTTCAGCCGTATTCCTATTTTTATTGTGTAATAACTCTTATTTTTATCCTTATTACTATTATTATTATCGCAATAACTATTATTTTGAGCCTTATCACTATTATGATTATATAAATAACTCTTATTTTTATCCTTATTCCTATTTTTATTATCGTATTAACTCTTACTTTTATCCTTCTTACTATTATTATTATCGTAATACCTCTTATTTTTATCCTTATTTCTATTATTATTATCATTATAACTATTATTTTCAGCCTTATTCCTATTTTTATTATGTAATAACTCTTATTTTCATCCTTATTACTATTATTATTATCGTAATAACTGTTATTTCTGTCCTTATTCCTATTTTATCATCATATTAACTCTTACTTTTATCCATATTACTATTATTATTATCGTAATAACTCTTATTTTTATCCTTATTACTATTATTATTATCGTAATAACTCTTATTTTTATCCTTATTTCTATTATTATTATCATTATAACTATTATTTTCAGCCTTATTCCTATTTATATTGTGTAATAACTCTTATTTTTATCCTTATTTCTATTCTTATTATCGTAATAACTCTTATTTTTATCCTTAACTATTATTATTATCGTAATAACTGTTATTCTTGTCCTTATTCCTATTTTATCATCATATTAACTCTTACTTTTATCCATATTACTATTCTTATTATCGTAATATAACTCTTATTTTTATCCTTATAACTATTATTATTATCGTAATAACCCTTATTTTTGTCCTTATTCCTATTTTATCATCGTATTAACTCCTACTTTTATCCTTATTACTATTATTATTATCGTAATACCTCTTATTTTTATCCTTATTTCTATTATTATTATCATTATAACTATTATTTTCAGCCTTATTCCTACTTTTATTATGTAATAACTCTTATTTTCATCCTTATTACTATTATTATTATCGTAATAACTCTTATTTTTATCCTTATTACTATTATTATTATCGTAATAACTCTTATTTTTATCCTTATTTCTATTATTATTATCATTATAACTATTATTTTCAGCCTTATTCCTATTTATATTGTGTAATAACTCTTATTTTATCCTTATTTCTATTCTTATTATCGTAATAACTCTTATTTTTATCCTTATAACTATTATTATTATCGTAATAACTGTTATTCTTGTCCTTATTCCTATTTTATCATCATATTAACTCTTACTTTTATCCATATTACTATTCTTATTATCGTAATAACTCTTATTTTTATCCTTATAACTATTATTATTATCGTAATAACCCTTATTTTTGTCCTTATTCCTATTTTATCATCGTATTAACTCCTACTTTTATCCTTATTACTATTATTATTATCGTAATACCTCTTATTTTTATCCTTATTTCTATTATTATTATCATTATAACTATTATTTTCAGCCTTATTCCTACTTTTATTATGTAATAACTCTTATTTTCATCCTAATTACTAGTATTATTATCGTAATAACTGTTATTTTTGTCCTTATTACTATTATTATTATCGTAATAACTCTTATTTTTATCCTTATAACTATTATTATTATCGTAATAACTCTTATTTTTATCCTTATTACTATTATTACTATCGTAATAACTCTTATTTTTATCCTTATTTCAATTATTATTATCATAATAACTATTATTTTTATCCTTATAACTATTATTATTATCGTAATAACTCTTAATCTTGTCCTTATTCCTATTTTATCATCATATTAACTCTTACTTTTATCCATATTACTATTATTATTATCGTAATAACTCTTATTTTTATCCTTATTACTATTATTATTATCGTAATACCTCTTATTTTTATCCTTATTTCTATTATTATTATCATTATAACTATTATTTTCAGCCTTATTCCTATTTTTATTATGTAATAACTCTTATTTTCATCCTTATTTCTATTCTTATTATCGTAATAATTCTTATTTTTATCCTTATAACTATTATTATATTCGTAATAACTGTTATTCTTGTCCTTATTCCTATTTTATCATCATATTAACTCTTACTTTTATCCATATTACTATTCTTATTATCGTAATAACTCTTATTTTTATCCTTATAACTATTATTATTATCGTAATAACCCTTATTTTTGTCCTTATTCCTATTTTATCATCGTATTAACTCCTACTTTTATCCTTATTACTATTATTATTATCGTAATACCTCTTATTTTTATCCTTATTTCTATTATTATTATCATTATAACTATTATTTTCAGCCTTATTCCTACTTTTATTATGTAATAACTCTTATTTTCATCCTTATTACTATTATTATTATCGTAATAACTCTTATTTTTATCCTTATTACTATTATTATTATCGTAATAACTCTTATTTTTATCCTTATTTCTATTATTATTATCATTATAACTATTATTTTCAGCCTTATTCCTATTTATATTGTGTAATAACTCTTATTTTATCCTTATTTCTATTCTTATTATCGTAATAACTCTTATTTTTATCCTTATAACTATTATTATTATCGTAATAACTGTTATTCTTGTCCTTATTCCTATTTTATCATCATATTAACTCTTACTTTTATCCATATTACTATTCTTATTATCGTAATAACTCTTATTTTTATCCTTATAACTATTATTATTATCGTAATAACCCTTATTTTTGTCCTTATTCCTATTTTATCATCGTATTAACTCCTACTTTTATCCTTATTACTATTATTATTATCGTAATACCTCTTATTTTTATCCTTATTTCTATTATTATTATCATTATAACTATTATTTTCAGCCTTATTCCTACTTTTATTATGTAATAACTCTTATTTTCATCCTTATTACTAGTATTATTATCGTAATAACTGTTATTTTTGTCCTTATTACTATTATTATTATCGTAATAACTCTTATTTTTATCCTTATAACTATTATTATTATCGTAATAACTCTTATTTTTATCCTTATTACTATTATTACTATCGTAATAACTCTTATTTTTATCCTTATTTCAATTATTATTATCATAATAACTATTATTTTTATCCTTATAACTATTATTATTATCGTAATAACTCTTAATCTTGTCCTTATTCCTATTTTATCATCATATTAACTCTTACTTTTATCCATATTACTATTATTATTATCGTAATAACTCTTATTTTTATCCTTATTACTATTATTATTATCGTAATACCTCTTATTTTTATCCTTATTTCTATTATTATTATCATTATAACTATTATTTTCAGCCTTATTCCTATTTTTATTATGTAATAACTCTTATTTTCATCCTTATTTCTATTCTTATTATCGTAATAATTCTTATTTTTATCCTTATAACTATTATTATATTCGTAATAACTGTTATTCTTGTCCTTATTCCTATTTTATCATCATATTAACTCTTACTTTTATCCATATTACTATTCTTATTATCGTAATAACTCTTATTTTTATCCTTATAACTATTATTATTATCGTAATAACCCTTATTTTTGTCCTTATTCCTATTTTATCATCGTATTAACTCCTACTTTTATCCTTATTACTATTATTATTATCGTAATACCTCTTATTTTTATCCTTATTTCTATTATTATTATCATTATAACTATTATTTTCAGCCTTATTCCTATTTTTATTATGTAATAACTCTTATTTTCATCCTTATTTCTATTCTTATTATCGTAATAACTATTATTTTTATCCTTATAACTATTATTATATTCGTAATAACTGTTATTCTTGTCCTTATTCCTATTTTATCATCATATTAACTCTTACTTTTATCCATATTACTATTCTTATTATCGTAATAACTCTTATTTTTGTTCTTATTACTATTATTATTATCGTAATAACTCTTATTTTTATCCTTATTTCTATTATTATTATCATTATAACTATTATTTTCAGCCTTATTCCTATTTTTATTATGTAATAACTCTTATTTTCATCCTTATTTCTATTCTTATTATCGTAATAACTCTTATTTTTATCCTTATTTCTATTATTATTATCATTATAACTATTACTTTCAGCCATATTCCTATTTTTATTATGTGATAACTCTTATTTTTATCCTTATTTCTATTCTTATTATCGTAATAACTCTTATTTTTATCCTTATAACTATTATTATTATCGTAATAACTCTTATTCTTGTCCTTATTCCTATTTTATCATCATATTAACTCTTACTTTTATCCATATTACTATTATTATTATCGTAATAACTCTTATTTTTATCCTTATAACTATTATTATTATCGTAATAACCCTTATTTTTGTCCTTATTCCTATTTTATCATCGTATTAACTCCTACTTTTATCCTTATTACTATTATTATTATCGTAATACCTCTTATTTTTATCCTTATTTCTATTATTATTATCATTATAACTATTATTTTCAGCCTTATTCCTACTTTTATTATGTAATAACTCTTATTTTCATCCTTATTACTATTATTATTATCGTAATAACTCTTATTTTTATCCTTATTACTATTATTATTATCGTAATAACTCTTATTTTTATCCTTATTTCTATTATTATTATCATTATAACTATTATTTTCAGCCTTATTCCTATTTATATTGTGTAATAACTCTTATTTTATCCTTATTTCTATTCTTATTATCGTAATAACTCTTATTTTTATCCTGATAACTATTATTATTATCGTAATAACTGTTATTCTTGTCCTTATTCCTATTTTATCATCATATTAACTCTTACTTTTATCCATATTACTATTCTTATTATCGTAATAACTCTTATTTTTATCCTTATAACTATTATTATTATCGTAATAACCCTTATTTTTGTCCTTATTCCTATTTTATCATCGTATTAACTCCTACTTTTATCCTTATTACTATTATTATTATCGTAATACCTCTTATTTTTATCCTTATTTCTATTATTATTATCATTATAACTATTATTTTCAGCCTTATTCCTATTTTTATTATGTAATAACTCTTATTTTCATCCTTATTACTATTATTATTATCGTAATAACTGTTATTTTTGTCCTTATTACTATTATTATTATCGTAATAACTCTTATTTTTATCCTTATAACTATTATTATTATCGTAATAACTCTTATTTTTATCCTTATTACTATTATTACTATCGTAATAACTCTTATTTTTATCCTTATTTCAATTATTATTATCATAATAACTATTATTTTTATCCTTATAACTATTATTATTATCGTAATAACTCTTATTCTTGTCCTTATTCCTATTTTATCATCATATTAACTCTTACTTTTATCCATATTACTATTATTATTATCGTAATAACTCTTATTTTTATCCTTATTACTATTATTATTATCGTAATAACTCTTATTTTTATCCTTATTTCTATTATTATTATCATTATAACTATTATTTTCAGCCTTATTCCTATTTGTATTGTGTAATAACTCTTATTTTTATCCTTATTTCTATTCTTATTATCGTAATAACTCTTATTTTTATCCTTATAACTATTATTATTATCGTAATAACTGTTATTCTTGTCCTTATTCCTATTTTATCATCATATTAACTCTTACTTTTATCCATATTACTATTCTTATTATCGTAATAACTCTTATTTTTATCCTTATAACTATTATTATTATCGTAATAACCCTTATTTTTGTCCTTATTCCTATTTTATCATCGTATTAACTCCTACTTTTATCCTTATTACTATTATTATTATCGTAATAACTCTTATTTTTATCCTTATTTCTATTATTATTATCATTATAACTATTATTTTCAGCCTTATTCCTATTTTTATTATGTAATAACTCTTATTTTCATCCTTATTTCTATTCTTATTATCGTAATAACTCTTATTTTTATCCTTATAACTATTATTATTATCGTAATAACTGTTATTCTTGTCCTTATTCCTATTTTATCATCATATTAACTCTTACTTTTATCCATATTACTATTCTTATTATCGTAATAACTCTTATTTTTGTTCTTATTACTATTATTATTATCGTAATAACTCTTATTTTTATCCTTATTTCTATTATTATTATCATTATAACTATTATTTTCAGCCTTATTCCTATTTTTATTATGTAATAACTCTTATTTTCATCCTTATTTCTATTGTTATTATCGTAATAACTCTTATTTTTATCCTTATTTCTATTATTATTATCATTATAACTATTACTTTCAGCCATATTCCTATTTTTATTATGTGATAACTCTTATTTTTATCCTTATTTCTATTCTTATTATCGTAATAACTCTTATTTTTATCCTTATAACTATTATTATTATCGTAATAACTCTTATTCTTGTCCTTATTCCTATTTTATCATCATATTAACTCTTACTTTTATCCATATTACTATTATTATTATCGTAATAACTCTTATTTTTATCCTTATTACTATTATTATTATCGTAATAACTCTTAGTTTTGTTCTTATTACTATTATTATTATCGTAATAACTCTTATTTTTATCCTTATTTCTATTATTATTATCATTATAACTATTATTTTCAGCCTTATTCCTATTTTTATTGTGTAATAACTCTTATTTTTATCCTTATTTCTAACATTATTATCGTAATAACTCTTATTTTTATCCTTATTACTATTATTATTATCGTAATAACTCTTATTTTTATCCTTATTACTATTATTATTATCGCAATAACTATTATTTTGAGCCTTATCACTATTATGATTATATAAATAACTCTTATTTTTATCCTTATTCCTATTTTTATTATCGTATTAACTCTTACTTTTATCCTTCTTACTATTATTATTATCGTAATACCTCTTATTTTTATCCTTATTTCTATTATTATTATCATTATAACTATTATTTTCAGCCTTATTCCTATTTTTATTATGTAATAACTCTTATTTTCATCCTTATTACTATTATTATTATCGTAATAACTGTTATTTTTGTCCTTATTACTATTATTATTATCGTAATAACTCTTATTTTTATCCTTATTTCTATTATTATTATCATTATAACTATTATTTCCAGCCTTATTCCTATTTTTATTGTGTAATAACTCTTATTTTTATCCTTATTTCTATTCTTATTATCGTAATAACTCTTATTTTTATCCTTATTTCTATTATTATTATCATTATAACTATTACTTTCAGCCATATTCCTATTTTTATTATGTGATAACTCTTATTTTTATCCTTATTTCTATTCTTATTATCGTAATAACTCTTATTTTTATCCTTATAACTATTATTATTATCGTAATAACTCTTATTCTTGTCCTTATTCCTATTTTATCATCATATTAACTCTTACTTTTATCCATATTACTATTATTATTATCGTAATAACTCTTATTTTTATCCTTATAACTATTATTATTATCGTAATAACTCTTATTCTTGTCCTTATTCCTATTTTATCATCATATCAACTCTTACTTTTATCCATATTACTATTATTATTATCGTAATAACTCTTATTTTTATCCTTATTACTATTATTGTTATCGTAATAACTCTTATTTTTGTTCTTATTACTATTATTATTATCGTAATAACTCTTATTTTTATCCTTATTTCTATTATTATTATCATTATAACTATTATTTTCAGCCTTATTCCTATTTTTATTGTGTAATAACTCTTATTTTTATCCTTATTTCTAACATTATTATCGTAATAACTCTTATTTTTATCCTTATTACTATTATTATTATCGTAATAACTCTTATTTTTATCCTTATTTCTATTATTATTATCATTATAACTATTATTTTCAGCCTTATTCCTATTTTTATTGTGTAATAACTCTTGTTTTTATCCTTATTACTATTATTATTATCGCAATAACTATTATTTTGAGCCTTATCACTATTATGATTATATAAATAACTCTTATTTTTATCCTTATTCCTATTTTTATTATCGTATTAACTCTTACTTTTATCCTTCTTACTATTATTATTATCGTAATACCTCTTATTTTTATCCTTATTTCTATTATTATTATCATTATAACTATTATTTTCAGCCTTATTCCTATTTTTATTATGTAATAACTCTTATCTTCATCCTTATTACTATTATTATTATCGTAATAACTGTTATTTTTGTCCTTATTACTATTATTATTATCGTAATAACTCTTATTTTTATCCTTATAACTATTATTATTATCGTAATAACCCTTATTTTTGTCCTTATTCCTATTTTATCATCGTATTAACTCCTACTTTTATCCTTATTACTATTATTATTATCGTAATACCTCTTATTTTTATCCTTATTTCTATTATTATTATCATTATAACTATTATTTTCAGCCTTATTCCTATTTTTATTATGTAATAACTCTTATTTTCATCCTTATTTCTATTCTTATTATCGTAATAACTCTTATTTTTATCCTTATAACTATTATTATTATCGTAATAACTGTTATTCTTGTCCTTATTCCTATTTTATCATCATATTAACTCTTACTTTTATCCATATTACTATTCTTATTATCGTAATAACTCTTATTTTTGTTCTTATTACTATTATTATTATCGTAATAACTCTTATTTTTATCCTTATTTCTATTATTATTATCATTATAACTATTATTTTCAGCCTTATTCCTATTTTTATTATGTAATAACTCTTATTTTCATCCTTATTTCTATTGTTATTATCGTAATAACTCTTATTTTTATCCTTATTTCTATTATTATTATCATTATAACTATTACTTTCAGCCATATTCCTATTTTTATTATGTGATAACTCTTATTTTTATCCTTATTTCTATTCTTATTATCGTAATAACTCTTATTTTTATCCTTATAACTATTATTATTATCGTAATAACTCTTATTCTTGTCCTTATTCCTATTTTATCATCATATTAACTCTTACTTTTATCCATATTACTATTATTATTATCGTAATAACTCTTATTTTTATCCTTATTACTATTATTATTATCGTAATAACTCTTAGTTTTGTTCTTATTACTATTATTATTATCGTAATAACTCTTATTTTTATCCTTATTTCTATTATTATTATCATTATAACTATTATTTTCAGCCTTATTCCTATTTTTATTGTGTAATAACTCTTATTTTTATCCTTATTTCTAACATTATTATCGTAATAACTCTTATTTTTATCCTTATTACTATTATTATTATCGTAATAACTCTTATTTTTATCCTTATTACTATTATTATTATCGCAATAACTATTATTTTTGAGCCTTATCACTATTATGATTATATAAATAACTCTTATTTTTATCCTTATTCCTATTTTTATTATCGTATTAACTCTTACTTTTATCCTTCTTACTATTATTATTATCGTAATACCTCTTATTTTTATCCTTATTTCTATTATTATTATCATTATAACTATTATTTTCAGCCTTATTCCTATTTTTATTATGTAATAACTCTTATTTTCATCCTTATTACTATTATTATTATCGTAATAACTGTTATTTTTGTCCTTATTACTATTATTATTATCATAATAACTCTTATTTTTATCCTTATTTCTATTATTATTATCATTATAACTATTATTTTCAGCCTTATTCCTATTTATATTGTGTAATAACTCTTATTTTCATCCTTATTTCTATTCTTGTTATCGTAATAACTCTTATTTTTATCCTTATAACTATTATTATTGTCGTAATAACTGTTATTCTTGTCCTTATTCCTATTTTATCATCATATTAACTCTTACTTTTATCCATATTACTATTCTTATTATCGTAATAACTCTTATTTTTATCCTTATAACTATTATTATTATCGTAATAACCCTTATTTTTGTCCTTATTCCTATTTTATCATCGTATTAAACTCCTACTTTTATCCTTATTACTATTATTATTATCGTAATACCTCTTATTTTTATCCTTATTTCTATTATTATTATCATTATAACTATTATTTTCAGCCTTATTCCTATTTTTATTATGTAATAACTCTTATTTTCATCCTTATTACTATTATTATTATCGTAATAACTCTTATTTTTATCCTTATTTTCTATTATTATTATCATTATAACTATTATTTTCAGCCATATTCCTATTTTTATTATGTAATAACTCTTATTTTATCCTTATTTCTATTCTTATTATCGTAATAACTCTTATTTTTATCCTTATAACTATTATTATTATCGTAATAACTCTTATTCTTGTCCTTATTCCTATTTTTATCATCATATTAACTCTTACTTTTATCCATATTACTATTATTATTATCGTAATAACTCTTATTTTTATCCTTATTACTATTATTATTATCGTAATAACTCTTATTTTTATCCTTATTACTATTATTATTATCGTAATAACTCTTATTTTTTATCCTTATTTCTATTATTATTATCATTATAACTATTATTTTTCAGCCTTATTCCTATTTTTATTATGTAATAACTCTTATTTTCATCCTTATTACTATTATTATTATCGTAATAACTGTTATTTTTGTCCTTATTACTATTATTATTATCGTAATAACTCTTATTTTTATCCTTATAACTATTATTATTATCGTAATAACTCTTATTTTTATCCTTATTACTATTATTACTATCGTAATAACTCTTATTTTTATCCTTATTTCAATTATTATTATCATAATAACTATTATTTTTATCCTTATAACTATTATTATTATCGTAATAACTCTTATTCTTGTCCTTATTCCTATTTTATCATCATATTAACTCTTACTTTTATCCATATTACTATTATTATTATCGTAATAACTCTTATTTTTATCCTTATTACTATTATTATTATCGTAATAACTCTTATTTTTATCCTTATTTCTATTATTATTATCATTATAACTATTATTTTCAGCCTTATTCCTATTTGTATTGTGTAATAACTCTTATTTTTATCCTTATTTCTATTCTTATTATCGTAATAACTCTTATTTTTATCCTTATAACTATTATTATTATCGTAATAACTGTTATTCTTGTCCTTATTCCTATTTTATCATCATATTAACTCTTACTTTTATCCATATTACTATTCTTATTATCGTAATAACTCTTATTTTTATCCTTATAACTATTATTATTATCGTAATAACCCTTATTTTTGTCCTTATTCCTATTTTATCATCGTATTAACTCCTACTTTTATCCTTATTACTATTATTATTATCGTAATACCTCTTATTTTTATCCTTATTTCTATTATTATTATCATTATAACTATTATTTTCAGCCTTATTCCTATTTTTATTATGTAATAACTCTTATTTTCATCCTTATTTCTATTCTTATTATCGTAATAACTCTTATTTTTATCCTTATAACTATTATTATTATCGTAATAACTGTTATTCGTGTCCTTATTCCTATTTTATCATCATATTAACTCTTACTTTTATCCATATTACTATTCTTATTATCGTAATAACTCTTATTTTTGTTCTTTTTACTATTATTATTATCGTAATAACTCTTATTTTTATCCTTATTTCTATTATTATTATCATTATAACTATTATTTTCAGCCTTATTCCTATTTTTATTATGTAATAACTCTTATTTTCATCCTTATTTCTATTCTTATTATCGTAATAACTCTTATTTTTATCCTTATTTCTATTATTATTATCATTATAACTATTACTTTCAGCCATATTCCTATTTTTATTATGTGATAACTCTTATTTTTATCCTTATTTCTATTCTTATTATCGTAATAACTCTTATTTTTATCCTTATAACTATTATTATTATCGTAATAACTCTTATTCTTGTCCTTATTCCTATTTTATCATCATATTAACTCTTACTTTTATCCATATTACTATTATTATTATCGTAATAACTCTTATTTTTATCCTTATTACTATTATTATTATCGTAATAACTCTTAGTTTTGTTCTTATTATTATTATTATCGTAATAACTCTTATTTTTATCCTTATTTCTATTATTATTATCATTATAACTATTATTTTCAGCCTTATTCCTATTTTTATTGTGTAATAACTCTTATTTTTATCCTTATTTCTAACATTATTATCGTAATAACTCTTATTTTTATCCTTATTACTATTATTATTATCGTAATAACTCTTATTTTTATCCTTATTACTATTATTATTATCGCAATAACTATTATTTTGAGCCTTATCACTATTATGATTATATAAATAACTCTTATTTTTATCCTTATTCCTATTTTTATTATCGTATTAACTCTTACTTTTATCCTTCTTACTATTATTATTATCGTAATACCTCTTATTTTTATCCTTATTTCTATTATTATTATCATTATAACTATTATTTTCAGCCTTATTCCTATTTTATTATGTAATAACTCTTATTTTCATCCTTATTACTATTATTATTATCGTAATAACTGTTATTTTTGTCCTTATTACTATTATTATTATCGTAATAACTCTTATTTTTATCCTTATTTCTATTATTATTATCATTATAACTATTATTTTCAGCCTTATTCCTATTTATATTGTGTAATAACTCTTATTTTCATCCTTATTTCTATTCTTGTTATCGTAATAACTCTTATTTTTATCCTTATAACTATTATTATTGTCGTAATAACTGTTATTCTTGTCCTTATTCCTATTTTATCATCATATTAACTCTTACTTTTATCCATATTACTATTCTTATTATCGTAATAACTCTTATTTTTATCCTATAACTATTATTATTATCGTAATAACCCTTATTTTTGTCCTTATTCCTATTTTATCATCGTATTAACTCTACTTTTATCCTTATTACTATTATTATTATCGTAATACCTCTTATTTTTTATCCTTATTTCTATTATTATTATCATTATAACTATTATTTTCAGCCTTATTCCTATTTTTATTATGTAATAACTCTTATTTTCATCCTTATTACTATTATTATTATCGTAATAACTCTTATTTTTATCCTTATTTCTATTATTATTATCATTATAACTATTATTTTCAGCCATATTCCTATTTTTATTATGTAATAACTCTTATTTTTTATCCTTATTTCTATTCTTATTATCGTAATAACTCTTATTTTTATCCTTATAACTATTATTATTATCGTAATAACTCTTATTCTTGTCCTTATTCCTATTTTATCATCATATTAACTCTTACTTTTATCCATATTACTATTATTATTATCGTAATAACTCTTATTTTTATCCTTATTACTATTATTATTATCGTAATAACTCTTATTTTTATCCTTATTACTATTATTATTATCGTAATAACTCTTATTTTTATCCTTATTTCTATTATTATTATCATTATAACTATTATTTTCAGCCTTATTCCTATTTTTATTATGTAATAACTCTTATTTTCATCCTTATTACTATTATTATTATCGTAATAACTGTTATTTTTGTCCTTATTACTATTATTATTATCGTAATATCTCTTATTTTTTTATCCTTATAACTATTATTATTATCGTATAACTCTTATTTTTATCCTTATTACTATTATTACTATCGTAATAACTGTTATTCTTGTCCTTATTCTCTATTTTATCATCATATTAACTCTTACTTTTATCCATATTACTATTCTATATTATCGTAATAACTCTTATTTTTATCCTTATAACTATTATTATTATCGTAATAACCCTTATTTTTGTCCTTATTCCTATTTTATCATCGTATTAACTCCTACTTTTATCCTTATTACTATTATTATTATCGTAATACCTCTTATTTTTATCCTTATTTCTATTATTATTATCATTATAACTATTATTTTCAGCCTTATTCCTATATTTTATTATGTAATAACTCTTATTTTCATCCTTATTTCTATTCTTATTATCGTAATAACTCTTATTTTTATCCTTATAACTATTATTATTATCGTAATAACTGTTATTCGTGTCCTTATTCCTATTTTATCATCATATTAACTCTTACTTTTATCCATATTACTATTCTTATTATCGTAATAACTCTTATTTTTGTTCTTTTTACTATTATTATTATCGTAATAACTCTTATTTTATCCTTATTTCTATTATTATTATCATTATAACTATTATTTTCAGCCTTATTCCTATTTTTATTATGTAATAACTCTTATTTTCATCCTTATTTCTATTCTTATTATCGTAATAACTCTTATTTTTATCCTTATTTCTATTATTATTATCATTATAACTATTACTTTCAGCCATATTCCTATTTTTATTATGTGATAACTCTTATTTTTATCCTTATTTCTATTCTTATTATCGTAATAACTCTTATTTTTATCCTTATAACTATTATTATTATCGTAATAACTCTTATTCTTGTCCTTATTCCTATTTTATCATCATATTAACTCTTACTTTTATCCATATTACTATTATTATTATCGTAATAACTCTTATTTTTATCCTTATTACTACTATTATTATCGTAATAACTCTTAGTTTTGTTCTTATTACCTATTATATTATCGTAATAACTCTTATTTTTATCCTTATTTCTATTATTATTATCATTATAACTATTATTTTCAGCCTTATTCCTATTTTTATTGTGTAATAACTCTTATTTTTTATCCTTATTTCTAACATTATTATCGTAATAACTCTTATTTTTATCCTTATTACTATTATTATTATCGTAATAACTCTTATTTTTATCCTTATTACTATTATTATTATCGCAATAACTATTATTTTGAGCCTTATCACTATTATGATTATATAAATAACTCTTATTTTTATCCTTATTCCTATTTTTATTATCGTATTAACTCTTACTTTTATCCTTCTTACTATTATTATTATCGTAATACCTCTTATTTTTATCCTTATTTCTATTATTATTATCATTATAACAATTATTTTCAGCCTTATTCCTATTTTTTATTATGTAATAACTCTTATTTTCATCCTTATTACTATTATTATTATCGTAATAACTGTTATTTTTGTCCTTATTACTATTATTATTATCGTAATAACTCTTATTTTTATCCTTATAACTATTATTATTATCGTAATAACTCTTATTTTTATCCTTATTACTATTATTACTATCGTAATAACTCTTATTTTTATCCTTATTTCAATTATTATTATCATAATAACTATTATTTTTATCCTTATAACTATTATTATTATCGTAATAACTCTTATTCTTGTCCTTATTCCTATTTTATCATCATATTAACTCTTACTTTTATCCATATTACTATTATTATTATCGTAATAACTCTTATTTTTATCCTTATTACTATTATTATTATCGTAATAACTCTTATTTTTATCCTTATTTCTATTATTATTATCATTATAACTATTATTTTCAGCCTTATTCCAATTTTTATTATGTAATAACTCTTATTTTCATCCTTATTTCTATTCTTATTATCGTAATAACTCTTATTTTTTATCCTTATTTCTATTATTATTGTCATTATAACTATTACTTTCAGCCATATTCCTATTTTTATTATGTGATAACTCTTATTTTTATCCTTATTTCTATTCTTATTATCGTAATAACTCTTATTTTTATCCTTATAACTATTATTATTATCGTAATAACTCTTATTCTTGTCCTTATTCCTATTTATCATCATATTAACTCTTACTTTTATCCATATTACTATTATTATTATCGTAATAACTCTTATTTTTTGTTCTTATTACTATTATTATTATCGTAATAACTCTTATTTTTATCCTTATTTCTATTATTATTATCATTATAACTATTATTTTCAGCCTTATTCCTATTTTAATTATGTAATAACTCTTATTTTCATCCTTATTTCTATTCTTATTATCGTAATAACTCTTATTTTTATCCTTATAACTATTATTATTATCGTAATAACTGTTATTCTTGTCCTTATTCCTATTTTATCATCATATTAACTCTTACTTTTATCCATATTACTATTCTTATTATCGTAATAACTCTTATTTTTGTTCTTATTACTATTATTATTATCGTAATAACTCTTATTTTTATCCTTATTTCTATTATTATTATCATTATAACTATTATTTTCAGCCTTATTCCTATTTTTATTATGTAATAACTCTTATTTTCCATCCTTATTTCTATTCTTATTATCGTAATAACTCTTATTTTTATCCTTATTTCTATTATTATTATCATTATAACTATTGACTTTCAGCCATATTCCTATTTTTATTATGTGATAACTCTTATTTTTATCCTTATTTCTGTTCTTATTATCGTAATAACTCTTATTTTTATCCTTATAAACTATTATTATTATCGTAATAACTCTTATTCTTGTCCTTATTCCTATTTTATCATCATATTAACTCTTACTTTTATCCATATTACAATTATTATTATCGTAATAACTCTTATTTTTATCCTTATTACTATTATTATTATCGTAATAACTCTTATTTTTGTTCTTATTACTATTATTATTATCGTAATAACTCTTATTTTTATCCTTATTTCTATTATTATTATCATTATAACTATTATTTTCAGCCTTATTCCTATTTTTATTGTGTAATAACTCTTATTTTTATCCTTATTTCTAACATTATTATCGTAATAACTCTTATTTTTATCCTTATTACTATTATTATATCGTAATAACTCTTATTTTTATCCTTATTTCTATTATTATTATCATTATAACTATTATTTCCAGCCTTATTCCTATTTTTATTGTGTAATAACTCTTATTTTTATCCTTATTTCTAACATTATTATCGTAATAACTCTTATTTTTATCCTTATTACTATTATTATTATCGTAATAACTCTTATTTTTATCCTTATTTCTATTATTATTATCATTATAACTATTATTTTAGCCTTATTCCTATTTTTATTGTGTAATAACTCTTATTTTTATCCTTATTACTATTATTATTATCGCAATAACTATAATTTTGAGCCTTATCACTATTATGATTATATAAATAACTCTTATTTTTTTATTCCTATTTTTATTATCGTATTAACTCTTACTTTTATCCTTCTTACTATTATTATTATCGTAATACCTCTTGTTTTTATCCTTATTTCTATTATTATTATCATTTTAACTATTATTTTCAGCCTTATTCCTATTTTTATTATGTAATAACTCTTATTTTCATCCTTATTACTATTATTATTATCGTAATAACTGTTATTTTTGTCCTTATTACTATTATTATTATCGTAATAACTCTTATTTTTATCCTTATAACTATTATTATTACCGTAATAACTCTTATTTTTATCCTTATTACTATTATTACTATCGTAATAACTCTTATTTTTATCCTTATTTCTATTATTATTATCATAATAACTATTATTTTCAGCCTTATTCCTATTTTTATTGTGTAATAACTCTTGTTTTTATCCTTATTACTATTATTATTATCGCAATAACTATTATTTTGAGCCTTATCACTATTATGATTATATAAATAACTCTTATTTTTATCCTTATTCCTATTTTTATTATCGTATTAACTCTTACTTTTATCCTTCTTACTATTATTATTATCGTAATACCTCTTATTTTTATCCTTATTTCTATTATTATTATCATTATAACTATTATTTTCAGCCTTATTCCTATTTTTATTATGTAATAACTCTTATTTTCATCCTTATTACTATTATTATTATCGTAATAACTCTTATTTTTGTCCTTATTACTATTATTATTATCGTAATAACTCTTATTTTTATCCTTATAACTATTATTATTATCGTAATAACTCTTATTTTTATCCTTATAACTATTATTATTATCGTAATAACCCTTATTTTTGTCCTTATTCCTATTTTATCATCGTATTAACTCCTACTTGTATCCTTATTACTATTATTATTATCGTAATACCTCTTATTTTTATCCTTATTTCTATTCTTATTATCATTATAACTATTATTTTCAGCCTTATTCCTATTTTTATTATGTAATAACTCTTATTTTCATCCTTATTTCTATTCTTATTATCGTAATAACTCTTATTTTTATCCTTATAACTATTATTATTATCGTAACAACTGTTATTCTTGTCCTTATTCCTATTTTATCATCATATTAACTCTTACTTTTATCCATATTGCTATTCTTATTATCGTAATAACTCTTATTTTTGTTCTTATTACTATTATTATTATCGTAATAACTCTTATTTTTATCCTTATTTCTATTCTTATTATCGTAATAACTCTTATTTTTATCCTTATTTCTATTATTATTATCATTATAACTATTACTTTCAGCCATATTCCTATTTTTATTATGTGATAACTCTTATTTTTATCCTTATTTCTATTCTTATTATCGTAATAACTCTTATTTTTATCCTTATAACTATTATTATTATCGTAATAACTCTTATTCTTGTCCTTATTCCTATTTTATCATCATATTAACTCTTACTTTTATCCATATTACTATTATTATTATCGTAATAACTCTTATTTTTATCCTTATTTCTATTATTATTATCATTATAACTATTATTTTCAGCCTTATTCCTATTTTTATTGTGTAATAACTCTTATTTTTATCCTTATTTCTAACATTATTATCGTAATAACTCTTATTTTATCCTTATTACTATTATTATTATCGTAATAACTCTTATTTTTATCCTTATTTCTATTATTATTATCATTATAACTATTATTTTCAGCCTTATTCCAATTTTTATTATGTAATAACTCTTATTTTCATCCTTATTTCTATTCTTATTATCGTAATAACTCTTATTTTTATCCTTATAACTATTATTATTATCGTAATAACTCTTATTCTTGTCCTTATTCCTATTTTATCATCATATTAACTCTTACTTTTATCCATATTACTATTATTATTATCGTAATAACTCTTATTTTCGTTCTTATTACTATTATTATTATCGTAATAACTCTTATTTTTATCCTTATTTCTATTATTATTATCATTATAACTATTATTTTCAGCCTTATTCCTATTTTAATTATGTAATAACTCTTATTTTCATCCTTATTTCTATTCTTATTATCGTAATAACTCTTATTTTTATCCTTATAACTATTATTATTATCGTAATAACTGTTATTCTTGTCCTTATTCCTATTTTATCATCATATTAACTCTTACTTTTATCCATATTACTATTCTTATTATCGTAATAACTCTTATTTTTGTTCTTATTACTATTATTATTATCGTAATAACTCTTATTTTTATCCTTATTTCTATTATTATTATCATTATAACTATTATTTTCAGCCTTATTCCTATTTTTATTATGTAATAACTCTTATTTTCATCCTTATTTCTATTCTTATTATCGTAATAACTCTTATTTTTATCCTTATTTCTATTATTATTATCATTATAACTATTACTTTCAGCCATATTCCTATTTTTATTATGTGATAACTCTTATTTTTATCCTTATTTCTGTTCTTATTATCGTAATAACTCTTATTTTTATCCTTATAACTATTATTATTATCGTAACAACTCTTATTCTTGTCCTTATTCCTATTTTATCATCATATTAACTCTTACTTTTATCCATATTACAATTATTATTATCGTAATAACTCTTATTTTTATCCTTATTACTATTATTATTATCGTAATAACTCTTATTTTTGTTCTTATTACTATTATTATTATCGTAATAACTCTTATTTTTATCCTTATTTCTATTATTATTATCATTATAACTATTATTTTCAGCCTTATTCCTATTTTTATTGTGTAATAACTCTTATTTTTATCCTTATTTCTAACATTATTATCGTAATAACTCTTATTTTTATCCTTATTACTATTATTATTATCGTAATAACTCTTATTTTTATCCTTATTTCTATTATTATTATCATTATAACTATTATTTCCAGCCTTATTCCTATTTTTATTGTGTAATAACTCTTATTTTTATCCTTATTTCTAACATTATTATCGTAATAACTCTTATTTTTATCCTTATTACTATTATTATTATCGTAATAACTCTTATTTTTATCCTTATTTCTATTATTATTATCATTATAACTATTATTTTCAGCCTTATTCCAATTTTTATTATGTAATAACTCTTATTTTCATCCTTATTTCTATTCTTATTATCGTAATAACTCTTATTTTTATCCTTATTTCTATTATTATTGTCATTATAACTATTACTTTCAGCCATATTCCTATTTTTATTATGTGATAACTCTTATTTTTATCCTTATTTCTATTCTTATTATCGTAATAACTCTTATTTTTATCCTTATAACTATTATTATTATCGTAATAACTCTTATTCTTGTCCTTATTCCTATTTTATCATCATATTAACTCTTACTTTTATCCATATTACTATTATTATTATCGTAATAACTCTTATTTTTGTTCTTATTACTATTATTATTATCGTAATAACTCTTATTTTTATCCTTATTTCTATTATTATTATCATTATAACTATTATTTTCAGCCTTATTCCTATTTTAATTATGTAATAACTCTTATTTTCATCCTTATTTCTATTCTTATTATCGTAATAACTCTTATTTTTATCCTTATTTCTATTATTATTATCATTATAACTATTACTTTCAGCCATATTCCTATTTTTATTATGTGATAACTCTTATTTTTATCCTTATTTCTATTCTTATTATCGTAATAACTCTTATTTTTATCCTTATAACTATTATTATTATCGTAATAACTCTTATTCTTGTCCTTATTCCTATTTTATCATCACATTAACTCTTACTTTTATCCATATTACTATTATTATTATCGTAATAACTCTTATTTTTATCCTTATTTCTATTATTATTATCATTATAACTATTATTTTCAGCCTTATTCCTATTTTTTTTGTGTAATAACTCTTATTTTTATCCTTATTTCTATTATTATTATCATTATAACTATTATTTTCAGCCTTATTCCTATTTTTATTGTGTAATAACTCTTATTTTTATCCTTATTTCTAACATTATTATCGTAATAACTCTTATTTTATCCTTATTACTATTATTATTATCGTAATAACTCTTATTTTTATCCTTATTTCTATTATTATTATCATTATAACTATTATTTTCAGCCTTATTCCAATTTTTATTATGTAATAACTCTTATTTTCATCCTTATTTCTATTCTTATTATCGTAATAACTCTTATTTTTATCCTTATAACTATTATTATTATCGTAATAACTCTTATTCTTGTCCTTATTCCTATTTTATCATCATATTAACTCTTACTTTTATCCATATTACTATTATTATTATCGTAATAACTCTTATTTTCGTTCTTATTACTATTATTATTATCGTAATAACTCTTATTTTTATCCTTATTTCTATTATTATTATCATTATAACTATTATTTTCAGCCTTATTCCTATTTTAATTATGTAATAACTCTTATTTTCATCCTTATTTCTATTCTTATTATCGTAATAACTCTTATTTTTATCCTTATAACTATTATTATTATCGTAACAACTGTTATTCTTGTCCTTATTCCTATTTTATCATCATATTAACTCTTACTTTTATCCATATTGCTATTCTTATTATCGTAATAACTCTTATTTTTGTTCTTATTACTATTATTATTATCGTAATAACTCTTATTTTTATCCTTATTTCTATTCTTATTATCGTAATAACTCTTATTTTTATCCTTATTTCTATTATTATTATCATTATAACTATTACTTTCAGCCATATTCCTATTTTTATTATGTGATAACTCTTATTTTTATCCTTATTTCTATTCTTATTATCGTAATAACTCTTATTTTTATCCTTATAACTATTATTATTATCGTAATAACTCTTATTCTTGTCCTTATTCCTATTTTATCATCATATTAACTCTTACTTTTATCCATATTACTATTATTATTATCGTAATAACTCTTATTTTTATCCTTATTTCTATTATTATTATCATTATAACTATTATTTTCAGCCTTATTCCTATTTTTATTGTGTAATAACTCTTATTTTTATCCTTATTTCTAACATTATTATCGTAATAACTCTTATTTTATCCTTATTACTATTATTATTATCGTAATAACTCTTATTTTTATCCTTATTTCTATTATTATTATCATTATAACTATTATTTTCAGCCTTATTCCAATTTTTATTATGTAATAACTCTTATTTTCATCCTTATTTCTATTCTTATTATCGTAATAACTCTTATTTTTATCCTTATAACTATTATTATTATCGTAATAACTCTTATTCTTGTCCTTATTCCTATTTTATCATCATATTAACTCTTACTTTTATCCATATTACTATTATTATTATCGTAATAACTCTTATTTTCGTTCTTATTACTATTATTATTATCGTAATAACTCTTATTTTTATCCTTATTTCTATTATTATTATCATTATAACTATTATTTTCAGCCTTATTCCTATTTTAATTATGTAATAACTCTTATTTTCATCCTTATTTCTATTCTTATTATCGTAATAACTCTTATTTTTATCCTTATAACTATTATTATTATCGTAATAACTGTTATTCTTGTCCTTATTCCTATTTTATCATCATATTAACTCTTACTTTTATCCATATTACTATTCTTATTATCGTAATAACTCTTATTTTTGTTCTTATTACTATTATTATTATCGTAATAACTCTTATTTTTATCCTTATTTCTATTATTATTATCATTATAACTATTATTTTCAGCCTTATTCCTATTTTTATTATGTAATAACTCTTATTTTCATCCTTATTTCTATTCTTATTATCGTAATAACTCTTATTTTTATCCTTATTTCTATTATTATTATCATTATAACTATTACTTTCAGCCATATTCCTATTTTTATTATGTGATAACTCTTATTTTTATCCTTATTTCTGTTCTTATTATCGTAATAACTCTTATTTTTATCCTTATAACTATTATTATTATCGTAACAACTCTTATTCTTGTCCTTATTCCTATTTTATCATCATATTAACTCTTACTTTTATCCATATTACAATTATTATTATCGTAATAACTCTTATTTTTATCCTTATTACTATTATTATTATCGTAATAACTCTTATTTTTGTTCTTATTACTATTATTATTATCGTAATAACTCTTATTTTTATCCTTATTTCTATTATTATTATCATTATAACTATTATTTTCAGCCTTATTCCTATTTTTATTGTGTAATAACTCTTATTTTTATCCTTATTTCTAACATTATTATCGTAATAACTCTTATTTTTATCCTTATTACTATTATTATTATCGTAATAACTCTTATTTTTATCCTTATTTCTATTATTATTATCATTATAACTATTATTTCCAGCCTTATTCCTATTTTTATTGTGTAATAACTCTTATTTTTATCCTTATTTCTAACATTATTATCGTAATAACTCTTATTTTTATCCTTATTACTATTATTATTATCGTAATAACTCTTATTTTTATCCTTATTTCTATTATTATTATCATTATAACTATTATTTTCAGCCTTATTCCAATTTTTATTATGTAATAACTCTTATTTTCATCCTTATTTCTATTCTTATTATCGTAATAACTCTTATTTTTATCCTTATTTCTATTATTATTGTCATTATAACTATTACTTTCAGCCATATTCCTATTTTTATTATGTGATAACTCTTATTTTTATCCTTATTTCTATTCTTATTATCGTAATAACTCTTATTTTTATCCTTATAACTATTATTATTATCGTAATAACTCTTATTCTTGTCCTTATTCCTATTTTATCATCATATTAACTCTTACTTTTATCCATATTACTATTATTATTATCGTAATAACTCTTATTTTTGTTCTTATTACTATTATTATTATCGTAATAACTCTTATTTTTATCCTTATTTCTATTATTATTATCATTATAACTATTATTTTCAGCCTTATTCCTATTTTAATTATGTAATAACTCTTATTTTCATCCTTATTTCTATTCTTATTATCGTAATAACTCTTATTTTTATCCTTATTTCTATTATTATTATCATTATAACTATTACTTTCAGCCATATTCCTATTTTTATTATGTGATAACTCTTATTTTTATCCTTATTTCTATTCTTATTATCGTAATAACTCTTATTTTTATCCTTATAACTATTATTATTATCGTAATAACTCTTATTCTTGTCCTTATTCCTATTTTATCATCACATTAACTCTTACTTTTATCCATATTACTATTATTATTATCGTAATAACTCTTATTTTTATCCTTATTTCTATTATTATTATCATTATAACTATTATTTTCAGCCTTATTCCTATTTTTTTTGTGTAATAACTCTTATTTTTATCCTTATTTCTATTATTATTATCATTATAACTATTATTTTCAGCCTTATTCCTATTTTTATTGTGTAATAACTCTTATTTTTATCCTTATTTCTAACATTATTATCGTAATAACTCTTATTTTATCCTTATTACTATTATTATTATCGTAATAACTCTTATTTTTATCCTTATTTCTATTATTATTATCATTATAACTATTATTTTCAGCCTTATTCCAATTTTTATTATGTAATAACTCTTATTTTCATCCTTATTTCTATTCTTATTATCGTAATAACTCTTATTTTTATCCTTATAACTATTATTATTATCGTAATAACTCTTATTCTTGTCCTTATTCCTATTTTATCATCATATTAACTCTTACTTTTATCCATATTACTATTATTATTATCGTAATAACTCTTATTTTCGTTCTTATTACTATTATTATTATCGTAATAACTCTTATTTTTATCCTTATTTCTATTATTATTATCATTATAACTATTATTTTCAGCCTTATTCCTATTTTAATTATGTAATAACTCTTATTTTCATCCTTATTTCTATTCTTATTATCGTAATAACTCTTATTTTTATCCTTATAACTATTATTATTATCGTAATAACTGTTATTCTTGTCCTTATTCCTATTTTATCATCATATTAACTCTTACTTTTATCCATATTACTATTCTTATTATCGTAATAACTCTTATTTTTGTTCTTATTACTATTATTATTATCGTAATAACTCTTATTTTTATCCTTATTTCTATTATTATTATCATTATAACTATTATTTTCAGCCTTATTCCTATTTTTATTATGTAATAACTCTTATTTTCATCCTTATTTCTATTCTTATTATCGTAATAACTCTTATTTTTATCCTTATTTCTATTATTATTATCATTATAACTATTACTTTCAGCCATATTCCTATTTTTATTATGTGATAACTCTTATTTTTATCCTTATTTCTGTTCTTATTATCGTAATAACTCTTATTTTTATCCTTATAACTATTATTATTATCGTAACAACTCTTATTCTTGTCCTTATTCCTATTTTATCATCATATTAACTCTTACTTTTATCCATATTACAATTATTATTATCGTAATAACTCTTATTTTTATCCTTATTACTATTATTATTATCGTAATAACTCTTATTTTTGTTCTTATTACTATTATTATTATCGTAATAACTCTTATTTTTATCCTTATTTCTATTATTATTATCATTATAACTATTATTTTCAGCCTTATTCCTATTTTTATTGTGTAATAACTCTTATTTTTATCCTTATTTCTAACATTATTATCGTAATAACTCTTATTTTTATCCTTATTACTATTATTATTATCGTAATAACTCTTATTTTTATCCTTATTTCTATTATTATTATCATTATAACTATTATTTCCAGCCTTATTCCTATTTTTATTGTGTAATAACTCTTATTTTTATCCTTATTTCTAACATTATTATCGTAATAACTCTTATTTTTATCCTTATTACTATTATTATTATCGTAATAACTCTTATTTTTATCCTTATTTCTATTATTATTATCATTATAACTATTATTTTCAGCCTTATTCCAATTTTTATTATGTAATAACTCTTATTTTCATCCTTATTTCTATTCTTATTATCGTAATAACTCTTATTTTTATCCTTATTTCTATTATTATTGTCATTATAACTATTACTTTCAGCCATATTCCTATTTTTATTATGTGATAACTCTTATTTTTATCCTTATTTCTATTCTTATTATCGTAATAACTCTTATTTTTATCCTTATAACTATTATTATTATCGTAATAACTCTTATTCTTGTCCTTATTCCTATTTTATCATCATATTAACTCTTACTTTTATCCATATTACTATTATTATTATCGTAATAACTCTTATTTTTGTTCTTATTACTATTATTATTATCGTAATAACTCTTATTTTTATCCTTATTTCTATTATTATTATCATTATAACTATTATTTTCAGCCTTATTCCTATTTTAATTATGTAATAACTCTTATTTTCATCCTTATTTCTATTCTTATTATCGTAATAACTCTTATTTTTATCCTTATTTCTATTATTATTATCATTATAACTATTACTTTCAGCCATATTCCTATTTTTATTATGTGATAACTCTTATTTTTATCCTTATTTCTATTCTTATTATCGTAATAACTCTTATTTTTATCCTTATAACTATTATTATTATCGTAATAACTCTTATTCTTGTCCTTATTCCTATTTTATCATCACATTAACTCTTACTTTTATCCATATTACTATTATTATTATCGTAATAACTCTTATTTTTATCCTTATTTCTATTATTATTATCATTATAACTATTATTTTCAGCCTTATTCCTATTTTTTTTGTGTAATAACTCTTATTTTTATCCTTATTTCAAACATTATTATCGTAATAACTCTTATTTTTATCCTTATTACTATTATTATTATCGTAATAACTCTTATTTTTATCCTTATTTCTATTATTATTATCATTATAACTATTATTTTCAGCCTTATTCCTATTTTTATTATCGTAATAACTCTTTTTTTAATCCTTATTTCTATTATTGTTATCGTAATAACTCTTATTTTTATCCTTATAACTGTTATTATTATCGTAATAACTCTTATTTTTATCCTTTTTTGTATTATTATTATAATTATAACTATTATTTTCAGCCATATTCCTATTTTTATTATGTAATAACTCGTATTTTTATGCTTATTACTATTATTATTATCGTAATAACTCTTATTTTTATCCTTATAACTATTATTATTATCGTAATAACTCTTATTTTTATCCTTATTTCTATTATTATTATCATTATAACTAATATTTTCAGCCTTATCGCTATTATTATTACATAAATAACTCTTATTTTTATCCTTATTCCTATTTTTATTATCGTAATAACTCTTATTTTTATCCTTATTTCTATAATTATTATCGTAATAACTCTTATTTTTATCCTTATTACTATTATTATTATCGTAATAACTCTTATTTTTATCCTTATTTCTATGATTATTATCATTATAACTCTCATTTTTATCCTTATTACTAATATTATTATCGTAATAACTCTTATTTTTATCCTTATTACTATTATTATTATCGTAATAACTATTATTTTCAGCCTTATCACTATTATTATTATATAAATAACTCTTATTTTTATCCTTATTACTATTATTATTATCGTAATAACTCTTTTTTTTATCCTTATTACTATTATTATTATCGTAATAACTCTTATTTTTATCCTTATTACTATTATTATTATCGTAATACCTCTTATTTTTATCCTTATTACAATTATTATTATCGTAATAACTCTTACTTTTATCCTTATTACTATTATTATTATCGTAATAACTCTTATTTTTATCCTTATTTCTATTATTATTATCATTACATCTATTATTTTCAGCCTTATTCCTATTTTTATTATGTAATAACTCTTATGTTTATCCTTATTTCTAATATTATTATCATTATAACTATTATTTTCAGCCATATTCCTATTTTTATTATGTAATAACTCTTATTTTTATCCTTATTACTATTATTATTATCATCGTAATAACTCTTATTTTTATCCTTATTATTATTATTATTATCGTAATAACTCTTATTTTTAGCCTTATTTCTATTATTATTATCATTACATCTATTATTTTCAGCCTTATTCCTATTTTTATCATGTAATCACTCTTATTGTTATCCTTATTTCTATAATTATTATCGTAATAACTCTTATTTTTATCCTTATTACTATTATTATTATCGTAATAACTCTTATTTTTATCCTTATTTCTATGATTATTATCATTATAACTCTCATTTTTATCCTTATTACTAATATTATTATCGTAATAACTCTTATTTTTATCCTTATTACTATTATTATTATCGTAATAACTATTATTTTCAGCCTTATCACTATTATTATTATATAAATAACTCTTATTTTTATCCTTATTACTATTATTATTATCGTAATAACTCTTTTTTTTATCCTTATTACTATTATTATTATCGTAATAACTCTTATTTTTATCCTTATTTCTATGATTATTATAATTATAACTCTTATTTTTATCCTTATTACTATTATTATTATCGTTATGACTCTTATTCTTATCCTTATCACTATTATTATTACAATTATAACTATTATTTTCAGCCTTATCCCTATTTTTATTATCGTAATAACTCTTATTTTTATCCTTATTTCTATAATTATTATCGTAATAACTCTTATTTTTATCCTTATTACTATTATTATTATCGTAACAACTCTTATTTTTATCCTTATTACTATTATTATTATCGTAATAACTCTTTTTTTTATCCTTATTTCTATTATTATTGTCGTAATAACTCTTATTTTTATCCTTAATAATATTATTATTATCGTAATAACTATTACTTTCAGCCATATTCCTATTTTTATTATGTAATAACTCTTATTTTTATCCTTTTTTCTATTATTATTATCCTAATATCTCTTATTTTTATCCTTATAACTATTATTATTATCGTAATAACTCTTATTCTTGTCCTTATTCCTATTTTATCATCATATTAACTCTTACTTTTATCCATATTACTATTATTATTATCGTAATAACTCTTATTTTTGTTCTTATTACTATTATTATTATCGTAATAACTCTTATTTTTATCCTTATTTCTATTATTATTATCATTATAACTCTCATTTTTATCCTTATTACTAATATTATTATCGTAATAACTCTTATTTTTATCCTTATTACTATTATTATTATCGTAATAACTATTATTTTCAGCCTTATCACTATTATTATTATATAAATAACTCTTATTTTTATCCTTATTACTATTATTATTATCGTAATAACTCTTTTTTTTATCCTTATTACTATTATTATTATCGTAATAACTCTTATTTTTATCCTTATTACTATTATTATTATCGTAATACCTCTTATTTTTATCCTTATTACAATTATTATTATCGTAATAACTCTTACTTTTATCCTTATTACTATTATTATTATCGTAATAACTCTTATTTTTATCCTTATTTCTATTATTATTATCATTACATCTATTATTTTCAGCCTTATTCCTATTTTTATTATGTAATAACTCTTATGTTTATCCTTATTTCTAATATTATTATCATTATAACTATTATTTTCAGCCATATTCCTATTTTTATTATGTAATAACTCTTATTTTTATCCTTATTACTATTATTATTATCATCGTAATAACTCTTATTTTTATCCTTATTATTATTATTATTATCGTAATAACTCTTATTTTTAGCCTTATTTCTATTATTATTATCATTACATCTATTATTTTCAGCCTTATTCCTATTTTTATCATGTAATCACTCTTATTGTTATCCTTATTTCTATAATTATTATCGTAATAACTCTTATTTTTATCCTTATTACTATTATTATTATCGTAATAACTCTTATTTTTATCCTTATTTCTATGATTATTATCATTATAACTCTCATTTTTATCCTTATTACTAATATTATTATCGTAATAACTCTTATTTTTATCCTTATTACTATTATTATTATCGTAATAACTATTATTTTCAGCTTTATCACTATTATTATTATATAAATAACTCTTATTTTTATCCTTATTACTATTATTATTATCGTAATAACTCTTTTTTTTATCCTTATTACTATTATTATTATCGTAATAACTCTTATTTTTATCCTTATTTCTATGATTATTATAATTATAACTCTTATTTTTATCCTTATTACTATTATTATTATCGTTATGACTCTTATTCTTATCCTTATCACTATTATTATTACAATTATAACTATTATTTTCAGCCTTATCCCTATTTTTATTATCGTAATAACTCTTATTTTTATCCTTATTTCTATAATTATTATCGTAATAACTCTTATTTTTATCCTTATTACTATTATTATTATCGTAACAACTCTTATTTTTATCCTTATTACTATTATTATTATCGTAATAACTCTTTTTTTTATCCTTATTTCTATTATTATTGTCGTAATAACTCTTATTTTTATCCTTAATAATATTATTATTATCGTAATAACTATTACTTTCAGCCATATTCCTATTTTTATTATGTAATAACTCTTATTTTTATCCTTTTTTCTATTATTATTATCCTAATATCTCTTATTTTTATCCTTATTTCTATTATTATTATCGTAATAACTCTTATTTTTATCCTTATTACTATTATTATTATCGTAATAACTATTATTTTCAGCCTTATCGCTATTATTATTATATAAATAACTCTTATTTTTATCCTTATTCCTATTTTTATTATATAAATAACTCTTATTTTTATCCTTATTCCTATTTTTATTATTGTAATAACTCTTACTTTTATCCTTATTCCTATTTTATCATCGTATTAACTCTTACTTTTATCCTTATTACTATTATTATTTTAGTAATAACTCTTATTTTTATGCTTTTTTGTATTATTATTATCATTATAACTATTACTTTCAGCCATATTCCTGTTTTTATTATGTAATAACTCTTATTTTATCCTTATTACTATTATTATTTTCGTAATAACTCTTATTTTTGTCCTTATTAATATTATTATTATCGTAATAACTCCTATTTTTATCCTTATTTCTATTATTATTATCGTAATAACTCTTATTTTTATCCTTATTACTATTATTGTTTTCGTAATAACTCTTATTTTTATCCTTATTCCTATTTTATCATCGTATTAACTCGTACTTTTATCATTATTACTATTATTATTATCGTAATAACTCTTACTTTTATCCTGATCACTTTTATTATTATCATTATAACTATTATTTTCAGCCATATTCCTATTTTTATTATGTAATAACTCGTATTTTTATGCTTATTACTATTATTATTATCGTAATAACTCTTATTTTTATCCTTATTACTATTATTATTATCGTAATAACTCTTTTTTTAATCCTTATTTCTATTATTGTTATCGTAATAACTCTTATTTTTATCCTTATAACTGTTATTATTATCGTAATAACTCTTATTTTTATCCTTTTTTGTATTATTATTATAATTATAACTATTACTTTCAGCCGTATTCCTATTTTTATTATGTAATAACTCTTATTTTTATCCTTATTAC